>JBBPMU010000207.1:0-18408 GCA_038090475.1 Wakefieldia striispora | reverse complement strand
CCCAGGGGAAAGTTTTTGCGGATGCTCTGGCCCCGCAACCTACCGTGGGAAACCCGCTCTGGGGGGGTGGACCGCCCCCCCCCCCCCCCCCCGAGGCTTACCTCTTCTTCGAAACGAGGCGCATGGCGGCGCATGTCGCCTTCTGCAGATCGTAACGTGTCATTTCGAACGAGGTCTCGACACGACGCGCGAGATCACGTACCGGGGAGGTCCTCGAGTGTCCTGATTTGCCCCGTCAAGAAGCCTCTCCCGATCGGCCTATCATGCCACCGTCAACGAAAAGGGCGGAAAGAATAACAGCGGAAGGAACCCCACGAGTAAGCTGCGACAGTAATCCCAAGCTCCTTCGCGGTGGCGATGACTATGAGAGTAGGATGGCATGAGATCGCGTGACACGTAAAATGGACGCATCAGAAGCTGACCGTCGCGCGCCTCTGGCTCGTACGAAAACGGGCTGACCTCAATCTCGACGATGCTGATCGGGTGAACCTACAGTGAAAGGGGCACTCAGGCGTTCGCACACGACAAATCGCGGGTCGTACGAACTTGGTGACCACGACGGAGGGTCTCCGCACTGCACTCGGACATGCCGATGTGGTCCAGCTTTCCCTCGCGTTTGAGCTTCGCGAGCGCGGCGATGGATACCTCCACGGGGACGTTGGGGTCGACGCGAGCGCATTCGTACAGGTCGAGCCGTTTCGTTCCTCTCAATTTCTCGTTTATCAAGTGGACGCTTCGCGTGAGCGCCTCGGGACTGCATGGTTCATAAGAACGCTTGTTTCAGTCATCCGGACCGGCAAACACTCACGAACAGTCTACGGTGAGACGAAAGGTCTCGGAGTCGAACGTGACACCCCCCTTGAAAAGTACAAAGATGAATGGATCGTCGGACGTGCCGTCGATAGGCGATATACGAACCTTGACGGACAAGAACGTCCTGTCGACATATTCAGGGTACTTTTCAAAGAATCTGGCGATCATCTCCAGATTGCTGGTGGTAAAGTTGTGACCATAAAATTCGCCTGTTCATGGACGACAATGAGGAACACGAAGTGCTGGTCGTCTCGGAGACTTCCAACTCACCCCCGTTGAGAACCATTTTGGCACCGGCAGGCAAGGCATCGACGCCTGCTTTGATCGCCTCGAAGCACTGTTCATCAGGAACAGGGTTCTCTTGCAATCTGCAAGATGGCGGAAATCAGAAGGCGCGCGGGCGGACAGCGATGGACATTGTACTCACGTCATGTTCATGAGACCATGCTATCCAAGTCGCGGAGACGGTGAGACGAACGCGAAGTTGTGTGGGGACTGTGATTCACGGCGACTTTACCAACGACGATGTCGGATGCGGTTCCTCCTAGGTGGGTCGTCACGCGAGCCATCGTGATGGGTTATTTCGGGTGGATAATAGGTACTAGCAGTAATCGCTGGTGGGGTGGGTTTCGAGAGTGTTCTCTGGCTTCCACTTCTATGGAGGCTTTATAACTGAATGGCCGGCGTCACGTTCCCATCCTTGATGATTTCCCCGTCGGAAAACAATTGATTCATAGACCCCGCGATGGATGACCAATAGTGCTGACGACAGTGAAGTAGTGCGTCACACTGAGAGGCGTGGCTCAACATGCCTGGCACACTGCTACGAATCATATTAATCGGAGATGAGTTGATAACGAACGTTACAAACCATGGTCATACGATCCAAGCTGACGCGTACACATGATAACGCTCGCGGCATTGTCAAGGTCGGCGGCTCGAAGCTTGCAGTAAGCAGTGATGAGTCAAGCCACCTGCTCGGCGGTGATTTCCGAACTCAAACGCAAAACCAATCTCGCATACAGATCACATCACATGAGACACGACTTATCTTCGAAGGCGGCCGATAGCTTACAAATCATACACGAACATCAGGAAAATGGTGAAGAATGCCGAACGACATGGCGATGAACGTGACCGTCGCCGTGGTGTGCGTTCGGTCCGTAGACAGATACCCAAGGAGGAAAATAGAAAAGAGTCCGCCCAGTTCGAGGAGGGCGAACGCGATGGCCAACGCGGTCCCGCGTCGCGTGTGCGGGACGCTGTTGTTTGCGAGCCACGTTATCAACACGGGCAACCCGGAGGTCGCGCCGGGGACAGCGAAGAAGAGGGACACGTAACCGACCAGATTCGATCGGGTCGCTGGCGTGATTCTGTCAGATCGTCTTCCTCTGCCGAACGGCGCCAACGTACCGAGATACATGGTAAAACCGATTATCTTGAGAAGAGCAAAGAATACCACGATGCATCCACGTTGCTGGTAGTGGTCTGACACAGCGACCGACACAACGACCACTTGGTGTAGGATGTAGTGAAAGCGATGACCCGTCCATCGACATACTTACAGACAAACGCAGCCGCGTATGGAGACGCGCTTAGGAGTTGAACTTGACTACCTGCATGTCCGAGACCAGCAACGATCGTCGGTAAGAACCTGACGCCATGAAGGTTAGTATCTGAAACAATACTGGCTAAGCATGTTCACAATGCGAAACCAACTTGTATGGTGCCTGATAAATGACGGCCATCATCAATCAAATTAGGGAATGAAGGTGTATGTGGATTACCACTAAAAAGGAAGACGATGGCAAGGATCAATACGTGTGGGGACTTGACAGCTTTGCTGACTTCAGCCCAGCTAAAGTTGTCGTCTTCGCCATGTTCTGACACCGAACCAGCGTGTGCAAGGGTTGCAACAATATATGCTCGTTCTGTCTCCGTCAAAAAGCGCACCTTCTCGGGTGAACGAGGGAGGAAGAAAAAAGACATGGCACCAAATGTCATGGCCAACGAACCCTCCTATTAAAACGGTGAGCGTCGTTCCCCGGCGTACTTGATGTTCGATATACCATAATGAATATCCAGGCCCAACAGGGCTTACCGCCAATTCCATCCATGCGGACGATGGCAGTGTTGGGATATGTGCGCGCGTGCGATCGAACGTACTCATAGCTACGCGTTGATTAGTAATACGGCAGAGTCGAGTTTCTACCGCTACCGCCAACTTACCCGCGGTTGACCGTCGTCGCGCCCCGCAAGGCCTAATCCAACAGGCAGCGGCCGGTAGACTAGAAAGCATACGCGTAAATAATGATACGCAGTAGAAAGCCGCGATCCTGTGAAAATATCAAATCATATGATATAGCGCCGGCTTGATGCGTACCGTTTTTGCAACAGCTTGGGAGGATAGAAGAAAGAGAGGCAAAGAACAATCATGGGAAAGACACCGCCTAGGCTACTGGTGAACGAACGAAACCACGACCTGCAATCATGATCTCCTAACCTTGGAAAAAACCAAGCAAGAACCGACATGCCAAGAACCCCGGATAATTGTGGACCAGCCCTTGAGTTCCGGTGAGCCAATGCACACAATATCGAGACAATACAAATAACCGATCACCTTGCGAAGCAGATATGAAACCCCCCATTGTGATCATAGCAGGAAGCATGATGTTAGGTCCAACACGCTACAGTGTCCAAATATGGGTCTAGTTGCACCATTGATGATGCCCTGACTTACCTTGACGAGCATGTTGCATGGAAACTGGACGGCCATGGCCAGACTGCCATACGATGACCATGGGTGAAACACCGCGAGGACCCGCACACTTACACATAAGTCGCAGCAAGGGCGATCATGTACTATCAAAAACGATTAGCCAAAGTAGGCTGCCTGAATTGCTCAAGGTACCTGATAGTTCGACAAGGTCAACGATGTTTGCAATCCAGCCACGTGGGCATTCTCGATGTTACGCTTGTCCTGAACGCCGTCTGCGAGTCAGCTGTACGGTGTACGAAACCGAGCTCGCAACCATACCAGGCATTAAAGAGAAAGAAGCCAGCGAATACCGGTAGAACCCACATATCAAGCTTCCTCCAAACTGTGCGGTCTAGCACGGCACATTCAGGTGGTGGTGATTCTTCCCCCTTGTCAGTGAGACTATCGAGGGTACTAGGACGATGCAAAGTGGGCGAATACTGCAACAACCGTTTCCCCATACAGAACTAGAACTTGAAGGTGATCAGAGATGGGGATGAGGTCAAGCACATACACGCACGCAGTATTTAAACTGAAAACGAACGGCGGTAGCTGTGCGCTATAACCGCTTCTGTATACACTGACACTACAAATACGGGGATGGTGCTATCGTGTGATACGCTTCAACCCGTCGATACGACGGAGATACGAGGTCATTTTCGATGCCAAATCCTGAGTTTAGAAGGTCATCATAACCGACTTTTCAGCGGCTCATCTGGGGTTCTGAGGCAGGGGGTCCGATGATTGGTCGAGCGTAGTGTCCTCGACTGAGACCTAGTGGTTCCTCGGCTCCATTAATCGTCCAGATATGCATGACACGACTTGCCCGCACCCCCAGTTGGTCAGATTTGCTCAAACTTGAGTTGAGATTGTTGAAGCGGGCTGAATGAAAAACGAGACGGCACTCCGTCAATTCCAGATAAGAACAACAGAGACACGTACCTGAACCATCGAGGTCACGGTACAGAACGGTGTGGGCACGGGTTCAGCTTGCCAACACCTCATTCGTACCCTCCTCATACATCTGTCATGGTATGCGCAGTCACTATGCCTATCCCCCATCCTGGGTGACAGCTCGGTAAAGACGCCGTGTGATTAGGCATGGCTTTCATTGGCAGATCACTTGACTTTGAGGTGATCTTTGAACTCCAGCGGTCCTACTGGGTGGCAATCGAGGGTTTGTATGACACGAGCGTGTGAACGTTGACTCGACTTGGAACACCGGGTCACAGTAAGTGGTAGTAGGTGCTATTGTTTGGCGTTGTAGCAGAAAAGTTTTCGTACAGGGATCATATTCTTTCGACTAGGCATCGGGAGTCTAACCTCCGAGACAGCAAGCTCCGGAGTCCGGTTCCTTCGCCGGTGACATAGGACCGGGGACCCACTGACACGGCGACACGACCACTGGCATTGAAACCCAGTAGACGTGCCCAGAACGTCTGGGCATATGAGATTATTCAGTGTCATACACTACGAACCGTGCTGGATATCACGACGACCGCAGAGAAAACCAATCGTCGCCGTTCCGAGTCGACAGATATGTCACGACACGGAATCTCACCGAACTGCGGCCCGATTCCGAGACTTATCAGCGCCAATCTGAAACCCGCTCTGGTCGACACTCGACGGAATTGTGTGTTGCTCTCTTAGCTTCATCCCCCAAGGACAGAAAAGGAGTCGCCGATCGATTGTCCAGTCGATAAGCCTCCAGACCGGCCCACCGGTTCATGTGATCCGGCGAGATCGACCTAAAGACGTCGTTAAACGACGAATATGCCGCTCTAGATGTAAAACAAGGGACCTTGTCATTCATCATGCCTAATAAACTACACCCACACCTACGTGTAACACATATTGCGTGTTGTTCCGCACGTCGCATCATGAACGTAGTAAACTCGTCCCGGTTCGCGTGTTCTTCAAAATTCGTGGTGAGAAAGGGTTTGACATCATCATGTCTCCGAGTTGTGGTCCCAGTCCTCCCAGCGTTCGCGGAATGAGCCCAAGGAACCACAATAGAGGGGTGATTAATACCTGGTACCTCCATCACTTACCTGGCAGTAGGATGGACTGATCGGACACAAAAGCATTGGGGCGATTGTGGCATATTCAGAGAATTCAAGTATGAAGATGCCACTCGCGTTTCTCGTACACTACAGAACGCAGAGACACGAATAGGGCGATAACTCCACTAGATACAGCCGAACCTCGGGGTCGATGGGAATGCGGCGATCTAGTCATCCACCAAGCAAAGGTTCAAGAAGAACTTTAACTTTCGCCTAGACCGATGTGGAGTCAGAGCGGGTATCACATCCGAGATTGTGATAAAGCACTGAATATCAGGTAATTCAGGTTGAGTGTCTGGAACGGCAGACCCACCTGTTGTCACCACTGACCAATGTCAAGGATATGAGATTGGGAAAACCTGTGATTTTTGCGTATCGAGTCGTCATGGGTACGCGAGATACGTGAGGCATGGCAATGCCGTTCTGCATGACAGCTAGCTCTTCCGTTTGACGGCGATTGAACGCTTGCGAAGGTGGGATCAAAGTGAACAGTCCTGAGTTCATGAGCTTTCCTGCCAGTGGGAGATATCGGGGCAGTCTTTTGGGTCGTAGTGAGGCCATGTATATCACCATAGGGGGAAATCAAGCAGAGTTTTCAGCGTGACAGTGTTGCCCGCTCGTCGACAACCAATGGTCCAGGCGTTCTCGAAGAATTTATTCATGCGTCAGACTCGAGTGACCCAGAGGAACCGATGGGCCTGCGAAAGCCGCGACACAATATGCGCTGTGGATACTATGCCGTCGTCGTCGTTGTAAAATCATGCTCCCAATCGATACGTCAAGACGAACGTGATGGATCATGATGCGGCGACTTGAAAGACTCGATGCTTGTTGTCGTGATGCTGGGGCGATGATGGATGTGCAGTGAATTGACCGATCCGGCAAACTGCGAGCAGGTGAGTCAACCTAGACTCGGACCCGGAGTCGCTGCACAGCGGTCGTCTGTTTGTACCGCGTCGGCGTGTGCTAGTCGTGTGTGACCAGACACGGGCAGTCCTGTCGTCTGGTCCCGTCACGATTTGCATTCACTGCTCCGAGCATCCACCCTTCAACTCGATCACTTTTTCTCGACTCACTACCCCGCTGGTGCTAAGGCTGTGACACGACTTTCCATCTTGTGGTAGGTACCGCAATGTCACCACACATCCAAATCTCATATTGTCGATTGGTGCTGTCTCTCTCACCCTCGCCCACCTTTTTCAGCAGTCCCAACTTCAACGTCGTCTAGATCTGACGAACTAGTTTTCCATTTTCCAGCATCGAGTCTTTCCACCCGGCGACAGGCTTCACTTCACAGCAGCGGTGAGCATGTTTGTGTAAATCCTCGTCAGTATCACATCTTTTATTTCACCTTCTCCATTCCCGTTCGCCGACAGTTGTTGATTCTTCTGCTTGATCCAACCAGCATCACCTCATTTACCCAAGCTCTGCAGTTTGTCACCATCGTCTTTCTCGCTATCCCACAGACCTGCTCACATTTTGGTTCTCAGACCCGGGTGTCGGCGTAATCCGGAAACCATTCGTACGACTCGACAAGAACAAGTACATACTTGTGAACTCGTGCGAGCCCTTTAATCTCCTCACTGTGTGCACGTGCCCTTCGTGCATCCGTCTACCTTTCTGTTCGGGACAAGCACCGTGACCCTCTGAACTCGGCACCCGCAGCTCATCGGAGTCATCAACCGCTTTGCCTTCGGCATTCAGTTCAACTTTCGTTACTTTTTCTCAACATTCTCCGAATCCGGGTACCCTCGTCCGCCGATTCTTGAGCTGTCGTCAGTATTGTCACTTCGATTGTCCCCATCCCCCTCTTCGACCTGATGTATAATGTCGAACACAATCAAGCCAGATGCTCTGGCGACAGCAGGAGGGAGCGCGGTCGTTTGCTCGCCCAGCCAGCCGGTCCCTTTTCGTTGTACGCCTACGTCCTTCCCCTCGTGATCCTCGCTCTTTCCGTAACTGTTTTCCTTTATAACGCTCGTCTGGAGCATAACTCGTGCTCGCAATGTTCTTCCATGTGTTTTGCAGTGATCTGATCCAGGTTTCCAAGACTGAGCACGAGAATGGTAAGCCATCTGTCAAGGTGAAACCCGAGGCCGCTTTTTCACTGAACATACTCCGGGTGCACGCGCGTACGGGCGTGCGGACCGACCGTGTCCTGCGACTGTTCGTTCATCCTCGATGTGGCACCTCGCAGTGAGCGCGCCTGAGACTTGATCTCCTCGGTGAGTAGTGTCAGTGGCGTCGCGTCATTCTTCCCCACACTTGCGGGCATGCATGGGCCAGGCAAGGTTGGTGGTTCGATATTGACCTTGAGACCACGGCGAGTCACCCCCCTTTCCGACGACTCTGACCCTTCCGAGCTGGTAAAGCAGAGAAACGAAGTCGTATGAATCTATGTCTTTCACACGCTCCGTACGCTACGGGACTGTGGAGATATGAATACAACTCGAGAGCGCACATCGGCGACCGTACATCAGCCCAAAGGGTAATGTAGCGAAGACTCGAGAAGAACCCGTGCCTTTACCATCGTCGACACCGTCGAGGCATTTTTGCGACCTGAGACCGGTGACGGTGTGACGGCTTCCTTGATCAACCCCAAACGAGTCGTGCATAGAATCTTCTGGCCGTTAAACAATCTGCCTCGCCTTGCCTGACCTTGCCGGTAATCTACTTCCATCGTCTTCTCGTCAAATACCTGTGTGGGATATGCTACGACGACCCTGAAATCGGATGCGGTCGCATTCCGGGCCAACGTCCTAAGGTTTTCAGCGGTTGAAACGATAGATGATATCCTTCCGTAGAACCTCGACAACTCTGATTGTGCGGCTGCAGTAGAGACGGTGCAACCGGCTGCAACGACCACGTCAGAGAGCCCTTGTTTGATGTCTGATACAGTATCGTTGGTGGTGGTGGTGGTGGTGGTGCAGGTGGAGAGATAGGTATGGGTTAGAGATCGCCAACTCTGAGTAAATTCTCGCGACTCTGCTCCAAATTATCGTCAGCGGAACTATCGACAAAAATTAAACCAAGAGCTTGCCTGATTCTTGCAAACGCTTGTATACCTTGACGAGGAGCTCGTCCTGTACTTTTTCCGTCGTCCACGAAGAAATAAACTGGTGTAAGCGACAGGCAAGGTACGTGCGGAGAGCGATTGGGAGGTACATAGCAATGCTGTGGCGTGACATTCTCCTAAAGCTGTCTGCCAATGTCCGAGGGATAAACTCGGAAACACGTTGTGCCGCAGACGATTGTTCTTCGACACCGGGAGACCGGAGGTGGTCGACAAAATACTTGGCCATGAGCGACGCGCTCAGCCAAATATCGCTATTGAGCTTTTCCACGGTAGAAACGAACATTTCCTCTACGTCCCTATTCGAGTCTGCAACCCACCGCCGAATGTCAGGTGCTTCAGGTTCAGAATCGAGCTGATGGTCTGCAACAACCGACTGCATCCCTCCCAGCCGATCACTGCACCGTTGGTGGATAATGTCCATTTGTGATCGGGAAGTTGTGAGGTCATTGCGGACAGAAGTGAGCTTGTGGGATACGTCAGGAAACCGGTCGATTTCTTGCTGCACGGCGTCGAGCTTCTCCAGTTTGGTTGCAATCGAATGGTTCAGGTCCTCCAATTGGGTGGTGAGCTTGGCAATTTCGCGGCCGCGACGGACGGAAATGAGGTGGCGTGACCGTGCCTCGAAGCGGTCCCGAAGGTTCGCAAGCCCGTTCTGAAGAATTTCTAGTGTCTTTCATATCGTGATAAGACAGAAGTTCACCCACTTGGAGACGTAAACTCACATTGCAGTAGTAGGGAAACGAAAGAATGTCCCGGATATTCCATACTGTAATGGTCCTCCCTGCACTCGTCGCCATGAAACGGTCTGCAAAGATGGCCATGGACGTGACGGTATCAGCATGAGTGATGGGAGACCCGATTTGCTTGTGTGTTGCCGTGTCCCAGAAGGACACAGACGAATTAGTGGAAGCTGCAATGTATGTACCTCCATACTGACTTGTCAAGGTAATGCAATGCCACGGATTCATACGGCCGTAGTCACTGTGAATGCGCCACGCTGAGAGTAAAGTTCCTGTCTTTGCGTCGAGATGGTAAATGTGGCCATTGTGAGATACAGCAAATAGGTGTTCGCTGTTGTGATGCCAGGTGATAGATTTGTTGCATAACAAAGAATGGACTTGGAGTTCCAAGTCGAAGTTGGCGACCGCTCGATGTCCATTGCCTGAATCCCATTGGAAGATTTTGACCGACCCCCGCCCGGCAGTCACCAAGAGCTGTCCGTTTGGTGAAAATTTGGCAGCGACGACCCAGAGACCATTTTGCAGGCTGAAGAGTTCTTCTCCAACGGGCAGTACTAGTGGTGTCATCCGATCCCGTGAAGTTTGTTGTCCGAGTCCACCTGGGAAGATGTCGACAACATTCAGTGACTGTGTATGCCCCTTTGGCCCTGTCACCGATTTTTGAGTGTGGGCATCAAATGGCCTCACAGGCCACTCACGAGTCACGGCCCATCTTCCGTCTTCCGATACCGCAATTCCAATATCTGCGATACGACTCCCCGCATACGTTGGCCTCCTTACTTCCTTTCCATCGGCTATATTCCAGCATCGAACTGTCCCGTTTCCACCGGACATGACGTGTTTCCCATCAGCAGCGAATATGACTGAATGTATGTTATCTCCGCCATCTATTTCGATTACCTTGGTCCTCTGAACCGTCAGTATCCCATCTCTCATTACATCATTTTCGGCCGTCTCCTTGTTGTCATCTTGGATCGACCTTTCTTCCTTTTTCTTCATAATGCTGAGCTTCACGTTGACGATCTCGGCAACACTGAGAGCCGTCGTCAATGTTCCATCATCGCCTCCCTCGCCTTGTCCGTCTCGACTCAGTTCTTCCTCCATTTCCCCGTCTTCGCCGGACGCTTCACTACCTTCCTGGACAGCATTGGATGTCTTCGTCCACATCATGTTTCCGATGTCCCCGCCTCGCCCTTCTTGGTTCAGCCTTTCTTCCTTTTCCTCGATGGTGCTGGGCAGGCCAGTACTGGAGGCCCTGTATGAATGTGTCCTCGTCAGTGGAGGCCTCGTCGATATCGCCCCCTCCATCGCCCCGCCTTCGCTATCTCGGTCTAGATGTCTTTCAGTTTTCTGAATCTTGCTGGACACGACAACATTCTCATTCGACCCTTGCGTCCCGTCAGTTTCATCCCTTCCATTGTGCTATACGTGTACCACTCACCAATTTTTGATCCCAAGCGTTGGGGTAACCTTGAAAACATCGTCAGCGTGTGGTCGTATGGCAAGAATGACGCCTGACAGGCCTGACTGCTCATAGCAACCCTTTATCTCACAGCATGCACGTGCCCCCTTATCACTACCTCGTGTCCCCGGATCTACTCCAACAAAACTGTTTGGGAGACGCAACACGCGTCCGTCGAATTCCTGGGACATCTTGTATCCGACATCGCCTAGGTTGGTCCCTAACATTCCACCTCCTAAGGTGTGACTATCGACGCTTCGTTGACACTTCGCTCGTAATGCACTAATCGTCTTGGGTTTCCCATCCATTCCCGGGATATTGGAGTTGCCTTCAGGACATAAGAACGCTAAATCCTGCTGGTCATCGAGACGTTGCTCGTCGAGAGGTCACAAGCGTTCCCAAGAATGGTGTCGGTCGCCGAATTAATCGCATACATCGTCGCGGCAACCGATCTTTGTGAGATAGTCACGAGGGTGAAAGCATGCAAGGGAGCGTGGCAACATAATTACGTTTTCCGGGAAAGTCTACGTAAAGTCAATCCGGTTTTTTTTTGGGTCCACGATCATTGGATGCTAGAGTCATGGGGTGGAGATGCTTGAGTTGCCGTGGTGTAGAGAACACTCACTGGGGCGACTTCCACGGCGAGCATACGTAGCTCCAGGCGTTGTAGATGGAGGTTGGCGACGAGAGGGCACTAGTACTAGCAAAGGGGGTGTGCAGCGACCGGAGCAGCAACTAATGGTGAAGAGCGAGAGCTACAGTACAGTTAATATAGGTCTAAACATACAGTCGTGGTGGTAAACAACTAAGTTGCACGACCACGTGTTTACATCATCCAATGTGAGAAAAGTATGCCCGAAGTAGTGGATCAGACTCAAAGCTGTAATATCATCAATGGCAACTTGGTGACGTACGGTATGCAAAGCGTCACATGTGGATCGTTTCACGACATCCCCGCCACATAGTGCGACACGACGCATGCTGCGTTTGTCATGATCAAAATCCACAGCTACAGGATATCAGAAGAGCTATGGATTGACGAACGGACATGGATATCATGGCCGACATCCAGGTAACCGGCCTGTAAGCAATGGCCAGCAAGGGGTGTAACATATGGAAGTGTGGAGGAGGAGGCGCGATGGGTGGTCAAGAAGGAACGTGATGGAGCACTTCTCGCTCGTGTGTTCAAGAAATGTATCACGAAGGTCGACTCGACAACGAGCCGCTTAGCGCAGCTGCAACTACCGGCGACACAACGAGCAGGTGCTTCGTTTACTCCCTGCGTACTTCCCGGTCCTGCTCGTGTTTTTACCTGAGTGACCACAAGAGCGTTAAAATGCAACTTTTGTCAACAAGGAATAGGGGAGATGATGCATGTTGGGGAAGTCTGAGTAGTCGAGCTACCGTGCCAAAGGGAAACACTAAGATTGAAGGACTAGTGTGGGTAGAAGGGACATATGGACACACCACATCGAGAAAGACACGGCAAGCGTTCAAGCATGCGCCAAACGTACTACGCCGGAGCACGACCAAATGCCGACAGCGATGTGCGCGCGACCGCGATGGGCAGCCGTCCAGGGTCTTTCCCAGCAAATTGGTGTTGCTATCTGAGACATGTGGAAACGCGTAAACAGGACGCTGACACGATTTGAGTTGTGAATTGGGAGAACGCTAACGTGGACTCGGACATACATTTGTGGTTACTTCATCAAAGGTCCCGGCTGTGACGGCGCACACCCATCAGACAAGACCTTGGTATGCGTGCGTAGATTTGTGAGTTAAGGAAGTTGAGTAAGAATAGGCGCCAAAGACACGAGGCGTCCACCAGCATAAACCGAAACACCTCTCTCCTTGGCTTTCGAAGCTTGTACGACCGCAGAAGATGTTGCAGACCAAGACAGGTGGGTAGCGATACAGTGGGGGAATCGGAATTTCAGCTCAGCAAGACGATGAAATACTGCTTGACACAGGTAAATTTGGAGTAGACCGAAAAGTTTGTGGCAGTTGCATTCTCGCCTGACGGAAAGTGCCTTTTGAACGGGGGCAGGGATGGGATTCGACGATTTCGAACTTACTGGGAAGACGGAAATGGCAAAGCAGACGGGGATGGACGTTAATGCCATTTCAATATCGGGGATAGCGTGCGGGACAATGAATGGGGGGAGTATCTGGGACTCAGAGCTGCGGGAAATGGTCCGTGGTGTCGAGGATGGCGAGACGATGTGGGGAGTGGACATATCGGCCGACTCGACTCGATTTGGGATAATGATCGCTCGACAGACAGCAATGACGAGGAACTGGTCAGTTCACTCGAAATAGCTGAACCGTTCATGTGTCGCAAAATGACGTCATCAGAGGGGAGGCTCTTGCGAGAGCATATACGACGGCGTGCGAACATTAGATGTTCGTTTGAACTACGTTTTAACACACACACAGCCGCATTGTGGAGTCCAATACGTGATTCACATCCGTCTCTTTCTCGTCTCCGAAGCAAACTTCAAGGAGAAACCTACTTGTTTCCCAAGCTCTTCATTCGCCTCATACTCCAAGAGAACCCCCAGCTACTACAGCCCCCCCTTTGTCCGCCCAGTTATCGTCCTCGGGTGGGAGGGATATGCCTGTTCCCCATGTTCCTCAGTTACCCCAAACTCCAGCAGAGCTCCTCGCTCCCAGTGTACCCGACCCTCGACTCGAAAGGCCTATCTCACACGAACGCCCAGATAACGAGATAGGTATTTCTGAGCTAGGTGCACCCGAAGAACTGGAAGAACCTTTGGAATCGGTGAGTTACAGTTTATCAAACAGATTTTGCTGAATGTATGTAGTCTGCCGAGTATATGGCCGAGCCTAACGCTGCCTATCTTCACTTGGAAATAGCTCGTGCTAGACGATCTGTCTTGCGAGCCCAGATGCGTCTGGCTTCATGCGAGCTCTCGGAACACGCGTGTCACATGCGTCTCAACCGCCTGAAGGTTAAATATTTTAAAAAGGCGCTCGAGGCCGCAGACGAAAACGTCGGTGCATGGTGCGACACTATCCGCCAATCCGGACGACCCCTTTATTCGTGCAATGTCAATATGTCAACGAGGCGCACACCTCGCCGTCGTCGTGTTATCAGTGATTTCTTTTTTCGTTCAAGTCATGTATTTGCTGAATACAGACCAGATCGACGGGGTTTCGGCGAAAGTGATGACGAATATTTTGTGGATCTTCAGTAGAAGTTGTCATATGCAACCCCCGATGTTCTCTGTAACCGTACATTGCACGAACATGTTTCCGCATGTCGTACTTACCTGTCCCGCGATATCATTCCCGCTACTTCAGGAGTCGTTCAAAGGGTTGGAGGTACTGCGTACGAAAGTGCGCATCGTGTGGGGAAAGAAGACGCTTGAACAAATCTGTGACGCTGTCATCCTACCCCTACTCCTGCCATTGTCTTGTAGGCTGCAAACTTCGCCTGTCGAGTTCCTCGAGTTCCAGCAGGGCACCATGCCTGTTCATGCCACCTTACAAACAAGTTTGGACACCCTATGCTTGCAACCTTGGTTGCTAGCTAACTAGCTATCTTTGTCTTTTCAGAGAGTAGTGTCCCTGTTTCACACCCCCAATCCCAACCTTCTTATTGCCAAAGTGGCAGCCAGAAGCATGATGCTGCTAGGTCTGGATCTTTGAACAAGAACCAGGGGACCAAGAGTAATGATGGGAAAATCTTGCATGATGTGTTATGGATTTTGAGGACTCTTGGGAATGAGATGCAGATACCATCTGGAGACAACTCCTTGGTGAAGACGATGAGGACATGGATATGTTTTTCCTTCCTACTGATTACTATGATTGTACTTGGTTTGACATTTCATCCATGGCATATAGAGACCTTACTTAGGAGATCATTGATGCTGGTCAATACAATCCTCTCATTCATGATTTCTGACTTTGCACAGGAACAATGCTGTTTCCCACATTTATGGATGCCCCTGAGATTCCATCTTGTTTCACTCAGGAAGTCCCATTTATCTCTTTTTCCTTTTATATCCAGCAGAACTCTACTTCTCCTTTTTGACACAGGACTCTGTTTCCTCTTATAGACATGGAACTCTGCATTTCCTTTTACATGTACATTTCCTTTTATACATCCTTTGTTGATTCCCTTTTATGATACATATGATGCAATGCATATTGTTGATTCTCTTATACATGTTGTCCTTTTATGGTAACCCCAGTAGTATATAAAGGGCTCTCTTGTCATAGTTAGCTTCTCAGCTAATTCTATGCATTTCTGCCTGCAAAGTCTTTGCTCCTGATGAAGGTCACTTGACTCAACTCCTGTGCTAAGCCCTTCCAGTTCTTTCTCTCTTATCTGACAGGACTTCTCCCTAGTGGGTGATAGTCAATACTCTGCTCCAGGACATTGTTGATCTTCTTGAGTATGAAGGGTTACTGAGTGAAGTCTTTGTTCTGCACATGTGTAATATGATGCCCACAATGTGGATGTGCAAGATGACCTCAATGACCACTTATCTAATAACCCCACAGTAGCTCAAGTGCTTCAGTTAGTAGCAGATGCTCCACTTGACATAGTGCATGTCGGTCATTCAATTTAACATATGGGCTACTAATTTTGTTGTGTCTAGACTGTTGACAATTTCTCCCATGATGATTACACTGATATTTTAGAGGTGCTCAGTGCAGAGATGTACTCCTGGTTGCTGGTTAAGTATGTCAACTTCAGGATGTTATGTAAAAGTGGACATTGCTAATGATATTAAATTTTGGACAGATTAATTTATATCTATGACAAAAATACCCTCTTGGTCATGGCTCCCTCCAGTTTACATAAAAGTCTCCTCTCCAACCTGTCTCAAGCATTCACTGACTTTGTGAACATGATCAGCTATGATTGAGATATCTACAAGTTTTACTTGTCTACTTGAATAAGCATCTGTACTATGAAGAACAAGGCAGTGAAGACGATCAAAGAACTGCCATACCTGATTTTTGAGTTGACTTAGAAGTTACCCCCTCTGTCAGCAAACCTCACATGATCCAGAAATGGGTCGGTGTTACAGTTTTCATGAAAAGCTGTCTATTTCCCATGCCACCAGCTGCTCAAAAGGCACAGCTGTCTTTTCTTTTGTTTTCAGCTCCTATTTTTTAGGATGCTTCACTGCTATTCATGAGAAATCCTTGTGACCTCCTATTTGGCTAATCATGTGACCTCAACTAATCATGTGACTTTGATTCTTATCGACAACCCACGAACATCCCATCACATGACTTCCCTATCTTGTGACCTATCACATGACTGATCATGTGACTGATCATGACTCAAGACTTCACTGCCGATATGATACATGCACTGAAGGAACCTTCTGAGTTGGCTGTACCTCCTCTTTTGGACTTCTCCTTACAGCCTCCTTCTTGTTCTCCTTTTATCCAAAGGAACTCCACCATCTTGCCTCAAGGCCACTGCCTCATTCGCATTTCCCCGACACAACTCTTCATGACTTGTGTTGCTCATCTCCTTTTATTCCATCAGAGTTCCATCTCTCCTTTTGGTCATTTCCTTTTACATGTATGTTTCCTTTTATGCATCCTTTGTTGATTCCCTTGTATGATATGTGATGTGAAGCAGCACTCAAACAATCAAAAGTAGAAGAGAGGAGGATTAGAGCACCTGGTTCCAAGGGCTCACCAGCGTTGAATGAGGCAAGGAGACGAAGGGGAAAGTCGTGTAGAGGAATGTTGAAAGATAATGGTGATCCAAGTGAGGCGAGGAGTTATCCTTAAATCCTACCCTTGGAAGTAGAATCAAGTAGATAAGACTGGGGTTACCAGTTGCAAAGGGAACTACTTAAATACATCTGAGTATCATGCATGGACCAAGCAGTGCGTATCCTATCGTCCAATGATAAAAAGAGAAAGGGAATTGTATGATGTGAACGTCGCATATCTTGAGTCATTGTCTATGAGTCAATGGGAAGAGATGATAAGGAGGTTGCTGGGCCAATGGCATAAGAAGAGCAGAAGATACAGTATGGTATCAGCCAATTGGCAAGTGCCACAAGTGGTCACGTGTGTCAGATCACGTGACTGAAGGAAATTATACTGACATAGGAGCATACCAAAAGGGGAATGTCACATGATCGTGTGAATGAGTCATGTGACTAGAATTACATGTTGGTGCTTGCCTTTGAGGGCTGAGCATAGCAAAGTGGTTTGTTAAGTAAAAAGTTTGATGAAGAATGATGAAATCATAACAATACGTGACATGATGCGTCTTCGTTGATTTCCTTTTATGTGTCATCCCAATTAGGATACCCCTATAGTATATAAACCCACAAACATATAGTAAAATCCCCAGCTAATTCTATGCATTTCTCTCTGAGAAGTGGCTCCTCTCTGATGGGTTGGTTGCACCATCAGTTAGTAGATCTAAGTCACCCTTTGACCTTCAGGTTGGTCATTATACTGGTGTGTGTTATGATTCCATCATTCTTTATTGAACTTTTTACCTTTAACAAACTCTTTCGCTAGACTCAGTCCTCGAAGACGAGTCCCAACATGTATTTCTCATCACGTGACTCTTTCACATGATCACGTGACGTTCCTCTTCTGGTATGCTCCTATGTCAGTATAAACTTCCTTCTGTCACGTGATCTGACACACGTGACCACTTACGGCACTTGCCGATTGGCCGATAGCATATCTTCCGCTCTTCTTTTGCTATTGGCTCCTCCTTATCGTTCTTATCTTTACTCAGATGATATGACTCAGGATACGCGATCTTCGCATCGTACGACTTCTCTTCCCTTATTTTCATTGGACGATAGTATACGCACAGCTTGGTCTGTGCACGATTCCCCCATGTATATAAGGTAGCACTTTGACGACTGGTAACCCCAGTCTTATCTACTTGATTCTACTTCCCAGGGTAGGATTTAAGGATTGCTCCTTGTCTCACTGGGATTACTCCTTTCTTCAACATTCCACCTCTACACGACTTTCCCACCGCTCTCCTCGCTGCGTTTGTCGCCGGTAGGCCGCTAGAACCTGGTGCCTGTTACGGATTTCGAAGATACTTGGGAACGAGATGTCGAAATCATTTGGAGACAGCTCTCTGGTGAAGAGCCTACGGACATGGATACGTTTTTCTTTCCAACTCATCACTATGATCGCTCTTGGTTTGACCTTTCTTCCACGGCGTATAGAGACCTCCTTTGGGAGATCGTTGACAGCGGTCAACTTGACCCTGTCTATCACGACTTCTAGTCGTCTTTCAGACTTCGCACGGGAACACCGCCGTTTCCCACGTTTACGGATGCCCCCGGATTTCTGACTCGTTCCTACCGGGAAGTCCCATTTATCTTCTTTCCTCTTTTACTCTGCGGCTCTCCGCATTCTTACTTTGGATACGGACCTCCGATTCCTTTCTTGGACACGGGACTCCGCATTTCCTTTTACGCGTACGTTTCCTTTTACGCGTCCTCTGTTGATTC
>JBBPMU010000206.1:0-39356 GCA_038090475.1 Wakefieldia striispora | reverse complement strand
GACTGTAAGCCTGTTACGACCCCAATGGATCCTGGTCTATGTCTATCTCGTGACCAATCCCCTAGAACTACCGAGGAGCGCAATTTCATGCGCACAGTTGACTATGGGGGTGCTATAGGATCTCTGCAGTACCTCTCCTGCACCACTCGCCCAGATATCGCCTTCTCTGTTGGCCAACTCGCATCTTTCACTTCTGATCCTGGTGTTGCTCATTGGAATGCTATAAAGCACCTATTTCGGTATATCCAGGGCACCCTCAGCTATGGCATCACCTATTCCCCTGATCCCTCGACCACTGAACTGTTCACCACCTATTCTGATGCAAACCATGGCGGTTGCAAGGACTCTGGACGTTCGACCAGTGCATATGTGGTCAAGATGGGTACTGGTGTTGTTTCCTGGATGTCGAAGCGCCAAACCATCGTTGCTCTCTCCACCACTGAAGCCGAGTATGTTGCAGCATGCGAGGCTGGTAAGGAGATCGTCTGGATGCGCAAACTAATGCAGGAACTCGGGTTCGAGTTGTCTGGTCCATCGACACTGCATATGGACAACCAGTCAGCGATTCAGGTGGCAAAACATCCAGAGCATCATGGGAGGATGAAGCACTTGGATCTTCGATGGTACTGGCTCAGAGATATGGTAGATAAACAACTTATTTCTCCTTCTTTCATTTCAACTTCGAATATGCCTGCTGATTTACTCACAAAGGCATTACCTAGACTTAAAGTCCAAGATTTCTGTTCTTCTCTTGGACTTGGCAATCTTGAGTAGGTTTTTCTTTCTATTGCACCAATGCACAATCAGGGGGAGGTGTTAGAGCTTGCGATTGTGCAGTGTGCGCTCTAAGGAGCTGTTTTCCATATTTAGATGTTGTGTATTGTTTGGTTCGAGTTCCTCATGTTCGGAGTTCACTGTCTTCGCTTTCCTTAGTTTCTGACAGTGGACTCCAGGTAATTTGTACTGTATCTCACTCAATGTTAAGTTTCTGACAGTGGACTCCAGCTGTGTGACTCCAGCTGTTTAACACACCCTGCCCCAGCAGTTGAGCCAGTCGGAATTGGAGTGCGTTTACCTCACAGAAATCGTCAGCGTCCACGAGAATGGTGGAAACTCAGCCCTGCTCAGCTCATGGATGATTCGGACAATGAGGATGATGAAGAAGCCGATTTAGTGCAGTGTTTTGGAGCAAGTACTGCACATCCTCGTTCATATAAGGATGCTATGAAATGTGACGACGCTGCAGAGTGGAGACAGGCCGCATTGGACGAGTTGGCAGCTCATAAGACAAATGGGACATGGACTCTCGTTGATAGATAGGCCTGGGATTGACCAATCACTGGTTCTAAGTGGGTCATTACCAAGAAATATCGTGCTGACGGCTCTTTTGAGCGTTACAAGGGTTGTTTGGTCGCTCAGGGCTTCTCACAACGTCCTGGATTCAAATTCCTCGAGGTGTTCGCTCCCACTGTCCGTCTCCCCACACTTCGTGTCATTCTGGCACTAGCTGCACTCCATGATCTCCATCTATGGTCTGTCGACGTCTCTAATGCCTACCTCAATGGCGAAATGGATTGCAACATTTACATGGAGCAACCAGAAGGATTTGCAAAGGGAGATCCGAAGGAGAAGGTGACCCTGTCTGCTTAAGAAAGCACTCTATCATAGGCACTAGACAAGGCAGGAATCGATGGAATCGCAAGATGCGTTCCACTCTCGAGTCTATGGGCCTTTTAAAGACTCAGTCGTATTCGGACGCTTCTGTCTACATCTTTGTCTGAGGTGATGTCCAGATCATCCTGCCTGTTTTTGTTGATGATATGACCTTTGCATCAAAGTCGCTTGATGCTATCAAGCAGGTAATCACAGATCTTCGCAAACATTTCAAATTGTGTGATCTTGGGCCTACCACAGAGATTCTGGGCATCAAGATTGATCGTGATCGTTCCAAGCACTCCCTGACCATCTCACAGCGCCAATACTGCCTTGATATGCTTGCACGATTCAATATGGCGGACTGTAAGTCTGTCACAACACCTATGGACCATGGTGTGTGTCTCTCTTGTGATCAATCGCCTAGAACGATTGAGGAGCGCAATTTCATGTGCTCAGTCGAAGCACCAAACCATCGTCGCTCTCTCCACCACTGAAGCCGAGTATGTTGCAGCATGTGAGGCTGGTAAGGAGATCATCTGGATGTGCAAACTGATGTAGGAACTCGGGTTCGAGGTGTGTGGTCCATCGACACCGCATATGGACAACTAGTCAGCGATTCAGGTGGTGAAACACCCAGAGCATCATGGGAGGATGAAGCACTTGGATCTTCGATGGTACTGGCTCAGAGATATGGTAGATAAACGACTTATTTCTCCTTTCATTTCAACTTCGAATATGCCTGCTGATTTACTCACAAAGGCATTACCTAGACTTAAGGTCCAAGATTTTTGTCCTTCACTTGGACTTGGCAACATTGAGTAGGTTTTTCTTTCTGTTGCACCAATGCACAATCAGGGGGGAGTGTTAGAGCTGGTGATTGTGCAGTGTGCGCTCTAAGGAGCCATTTTCCATATTTAGATGTTTTGTGTTGTTTAGTTCAACTTCATCATATTCGGAGTTCACTGTCTTCACTTTCTTCAGTTTCTGACAGTGGACTCCAGGTAATGCTATATCTCATTCAATGAATAGTTTCTGACAGTGGACTCCAGCTGTGCGACTCCAGCTGTTTAACACCAACACCCACATTGTCAAATATCCCCTTCTCCTCCTCCAGCTTACCAAAACAACATGTGGGGGACAACTGTTCCATTGTGTTAATGAAATGGGAGAGTATGTGAGTGTGAAAGAGGAAGTGAGCCTTCTAAGAAGTGATTTAGTTAGGTTAGTGAAAGAGAATGAGACAACAACATTGGCATGCATTGAGAATTGTGACTTGTTGGAAAATGTGCATGAACAGAAAACTTTCAGAATGTGCATGTGCTTTGGGACTGAACAAATTCAATGATGAGAGGGATTGTACAAAATGGTTTATATATGAAGGAATAGAGGCTGTGAAATGCATATTAGACATGCTTATCGATCAAGCTTAGAAACGAGTAAATGGCATGAGTAAGGAAGAGTGAGAAAATGAAAAGGCATGTGAGAAGGTGCTGCATCACTCACACTGGATCAGTAGCTGGATGTGGAGTGGTCATTACACCTCCCTCCCACTTTGGATAGCAACTGTCCCAGTTACTCTCCAAACCTCTAAAACTTCTTCAGCAGTGACACCAGTGAGACCAGATGGATTGACAAAGTGAGTGACATCAACATGAGTGGATGAGCACAGATGGTGGATGAGGCAAAAGGCAATGAAATGGAGTTTCGAGATGGTTCTGTTGACTTTGGTGAAATGGTATGATCCATTGTTGCAGGAATGGGAGATGACAACCATGGGACTGAAATAACACAGGCAGCACCTGGCATTTACAGTGACTCCCAAAACCGTTCCAATTGGCAACTGCAGCTGTTTGCAGGCAAGTCTGGTATGGGACCTGTAGCTGTCAAGACAAGGGGACAGCCCATGCCTGCAATGCAGCTGGGGCTAGGCATGCAAGGCAGGTAAATAGAGCTGAGTAGGTGACATCTGCTAGGTTGAGCATATATAGTTTGTGTCTAATTTCTTCAACTTGATCTATTTGTACCTTGGAGATTGCACAGGAGTTGAACATGACTCATTTGGTCTGTACATCATGTGGGGTTTCTTTCTTGTGGTCAGTGTCACTGTCTTCATCATCAGAGTGCTTAATATGTGTGCTCCAACTTGTCTGTAACTGATCCTTCTTATCAGCTGATGTACTTTGTCCATTGCATAAGGACTTCAGGCATGCTGCTATTGGGTCACTGAGATCTGCATTGAACACATCATCAGAAAGGACAAAACATGCAGCTTCCATCACTTTCTCATAGTCAGTTGGCTCATTGCATGAATAGTTTGAGTCCTTCAACTCAAGATGTTGATTGATAGCACAACAGACAGAGAGTGGAAGTCCTGTCCATAAATAGTGATCCCATTCATTAACAGAGATTTTCTTTTGATCTACAAGCCAGATGGCAATGGGATGGAAGCACCAATAATATTGCTGTAGTTCTGTTTCAGTTGAGATATTGTCATTGGATGGGGCTGCAATGACTAACTCAAGGTTGTGGCAGGTATACTTAATGTCTTTCTCTGCACCCAGGTACTGTGCAAGGATGCTCTTCTTAAACACAGCATAATCCTGACTTTCATATCCTGAAAGTGTGACCCAAAAGCGATTTGTCATCTTATCAATGTAGCAGATAACAATCTTGCATTTCTCTGCATCCAAAAGTATGCTGGCGTCTGCATAATCTTCAAAGAGCTTGAAAAACTTGAGTAGTTCAGATGTCTTGCCACTGAATGATGGCACTTTTGATGAGGTTGGTGCAGGCATTGTGTTGATGCCTTTAAGAGTATTGGTTGTGAAAATGGTCAACATGACAGAGGTGGTGGCTGCTGTAGTGGCTATGGACTCAGAAGTGATGGTGATGGCAGTTATATAGCTAGCCTAGGGGTGGGGGTGATGGCAGCTGTATAGGAGAGGGTGGAGGTGGCTGCAGGAAAGCTGCTAGTGTGTGTAGTTGAAAACATGTGTGTGACAGCTGGAGGATAGATGAATGATGGGGCACTGAAGATGAAAGGAGATATAGGAGATTCAGATGCAGGCTCTGATTCGACAGGTGATATGCTGTGACTGATGACTTTGGATGGCATTGTGAATGTTTGGGATGATTCATGGAAATCAGGGTATTCAGCTGCATGGGTAGGGTTGCCACTTGTCATGTGGCTCCTCTTGTTAAGACTCCTGGGGGAAGTAAGGGATGCTTTGTCAAGGGTTCAGGTGGGAACAGGGATGGCTAGATCAGATCTTCCCCTTGCAGTGGGCTCTAATTATGTGGGGGACCATTCCATTGTATTAATGAAATAGGAAAGGAGAATGTGAGTGTGAAAAGGGAAGGTGACTGAGGCTAGAAGTGGTTTAGTGGGGTTAGTGAAAGAGAATGAGACCACAACATTGGCATGCATCAAGAATTGTGACTTGTTGTAAAATGTACATAAACAGAAGACTTTCAGAATGTGCATGTGCTTTGGACTGAACTGCTCTGAATTCAATGATGAGAGGGATTGTACAAAATGGTTTATATATGAAGGAATAGAGGCTGTGATATGTATAGTAGACAAGCTTATTGATCAAGCTTAGAAACAAGTAAATGGCATGAGTAAGGAAGAGCAAGAAAATGAAAAGGCATGTGAGAAGGTGCTGCATCGCTTGGACTTGATCAGTAGCTGGATGCAGAGTGGTCCTTACAAACCCAACAATGACAGCCAAGACCTCAACCATCTTCAATACCCTGTGGACATTCATCTGAGACCATCTAACTCTTCCCTTCCTGGATCAAGAGATGTCAAACCTTCAGAGGACCCTCATCTGGATGGTAGAACAGAACAATACTCTCCATCTCCCACCATGGTCCTATGACTCATACAAGAGCAGATTACTCTGGAGACCAAAGACATATAAGTTGTTGATAATAGAGATGGTACCTCAACAGTATTTCATCCAGGACCATATAGGCTTGACAGAAGTCTAGGGAGACAGAATAGTGATTTTGTTAGAGTCTGTGCTGACTTGGAGGTCGTAACTCCAGAACTCCAGAGGTAGCATTGAACAGGACTTGGCTTTAGCTTATGTGCTGTGCCCTTGTCACAGTCTGTCCCTGGATTTCAGAGGAGCAGAGATTGGAGGTAGAACAGTGGACTGACACTGGGTCAAGTCCAGAGGGAAGATGAGAGGGTAAGACCATTGAGGCCTTTTGGAGGTTGGAGATGAGTCGGAAGGAAACTTAGAATGTTAATATTCAGACTGAGGTTTACATGAGGTATCTACAAAATATATATAGTCAGAGTGGAAGCAGATGAGTAATTGGAATAGCGGATGAGTAAGATGGAAGGTTGGAAGAGACAAAAGGCCGGAGGATGAGTAAGTACACAGATGACTAAATGGATGGGTAAGATGGATAATTGGAAAGAAGAGAGCTGAGGGCTGTATCAGATATAAAGAGGAGCTGGAGTTGTGCTTATACATGATGCACAGGAAATGAAATGAACCAAATACTAAAAAAGAGCTTGAAGTTGCATCTGAGAGGTCAGAGGTGGATCGGAATTGATCGGAATGCATGGGATATGACAGATTTATAGAACACTGTGCTCTCTGAGCAATGAGATTCAGATCTCCTGGAGGATTATGATGATTAACTGACCTACTTTTTTAGGTCTGATTGTGCTTCCTACTAGAACATCAATTTCCCTCCAGTAGACCAGATGATAGTCCAGCCCTTCAAACTATAGACTGCCAAAACCAATACTCTTGACACATCAATCTTACCCTGCTGTCATATTTCCTCTTGAAGACTCTTTTTTCTATTTATACAGGTGCTGGTTGGGCTTTCACATCCAAGACATACAATTCAACACCATCTGCTCTTACCCATAATCAAGGATTTGAAATCTATCAGCAAGATATGTTCCCTTCTTTCATTTTTCTTCAGGGTGTAGATGAATACCAATGCAGAGGCAATGCCTCTAGCAATGACTTCTTGGCATCAATAGCAATCCAGAACATCCACATTGATCCTTTATTCTGGCACAACTGCCACCATTTCAATAACTCCCCTGCTCCTCCACTTCATAACTTTCACTGTGTCATCAATAAATATTGTGTGGGCACAACAAGCCCTCAAGTCTAAGTGGGTGTTGGACCCTAAGGTCAGAGAACAATGCCTATGACTTATACAGGGAGACAAACAACAAGAAACTGATTGCATGTCAGGATCAATAACATTACAGATGACTAGGTTAATATAGAGAGAGAGAAAGGCTTAAGGATGGGGTGGATGGCTTGTACAAATATTTCTTGGAAACAATGGACTATGTTTGACCAATAGAGGCTTGCTCTATTTTGCCATGAATGAGTGTGCTAAAATACTTCTTTTCCAATGGAATGTCTTTCCTAGCTTCTGAAAATACTAAGCTTGAATCATTGCTTCTCATGAAGATCCCAGAACTCACTGGACAGGTTATCTACTTTGCTTGGGCTAGAAGAATAGAAGCTCTTTTCAGATCTCTTAATCTATCTGGCTTTATTACAGAAGGCTCCAACATCACCACTACACTAGAGATCACTGTAACTGAAGAAAGCAGATGGAAGAATTGGATTGTAAAGCTCTTTCCTACCTAGTTTTTACATCTATTCAAGATTTGGCAGATGAAGCAGGATTAGAACATCAATCAGAAAGAATTGTCACTGAAGAAGGAAAAGATGGAGTATGTCATATCCTGTGCATTCCAATCAATTCCAATCCACCTCTGACCTCTCAGATGCAACTCCAAGCTCTTAGACATCCATTTGTACACTCGGATCCAACTTGAGATCCTATTTGAATTATTACAAACCCATCCACCTTTTTTACAGAAACCTGATTAATTACTTATATTGTATGGAACCATGTGTTCCACCTCCTATACTTATGAGGAGAGGTGATGTAATCTTTCCCAACACTAAATCAAAGATTACAAGTTTTCTTTATACTGTTGGATCTTTGAGGAACAACCAAACTGATCAATGCTGGATGATAGATAGCAGATGCACAGATCACATCTTGTCCTATCTTGATGATTTTGTCCACCTCAATAATAAAACTCATGTGGTTTTACTACTGAAATGTATAGACCTGGCAAAGTAATCACCTGTCCAAACAATCTACCACCCTTCCTTCTAGAATATGTAAGTTTGGTATGCCCCTCATGCAGCTCATAGACTTTTGTCTGTACTGACACTTGCATCCCTGGGTTACAAATGCAATATCACAGGTGAATGAACCATACTTTTGAACAACAATGACTCTCTGGTAATACAAGCTACTACTTTATTTCTAGAGAACAATCTGCACTGGTTTCAGTCATCCCAGATTACTCTAGGACAAATTGTGTTAATTATGGTTCAAGATCAATTTTTATTATGACATCTATGAATGGGACACTGTTCAAAGAATGCTCTTCAACATCTTCTCATTCATTCTACTGACACTCCTACCATTACACTTTCTACATCCAATAATCCCTGCAAAGGTTGTACTGAAGGCAAGATGACAGATTGATCATTCAGATCATCATCAAAGCATACAGCTGATCCTCTCACTCTTCTTCACACAGACTTAATGGGACTACTTCCAATCAAATCAAGATTCAGGAAGAGATATGTTTTATCTATAGCTAACCAAACTTTGTTGCCCTGAGATCTTATATGCTTTCTATCCAAGGACCCAGACTCTTCCATAGCCAAGAGATGGAAGAAACCCCTGTCCACTACCATTGCCACCTCTTAGGAATGAAAGACAACTTCTCTTCCCAAACACCTGACTAAGTTCTCCTCAGTCTTTGAAGAACCCCCAGAGAATTTTATCCCTCCCTCTAGAGATTTTGACCATGCCATTGATCTAAAGGACTCTTTCATACCAAAGAGAGCAAAAGCATACCTGTTTAACCCTGCTGAAACTACTGCATGTAAGGAATTCCTAGATGAGCATCTCCTCAAGAGGACTATTTGGCCTTCTAAATCTCCCCAGGCCACTCCCTTCTTTTTTGTCACTAAAAAGATGGGAAGCTATGCCCCTGTCAGGATTACTGCTATCTAAATGAACATACCATCAAAATGTATATCCCCTCCCACTTATCTCAGACCTCATAGGTTGCCTCAAGGGATCTTCTATCTTTATTAAGATGGACATTTCCTAGAGATTTAACAACATTCATATCAAGGAAGGGGATCAATGGGAAGCTGCATTTATCACTCTATTTGACCTCTATGAACCTTTGATCATGTTTTTCAACATGTGTAATAGACCCCCCACCTTCCAAGCCTTCATGGATGCCAACTTTGTGGACCTTATCGCTGAAGGATGGCTTATCAATTATATGGAGGATCTCCTTATTTACTCATCTGACCCAAACAAACACAAAGAAAGGGAAAGGAGGGTCCTTCAACAAATGAAGTAAAGAGAGTATAGGACTCTCTCTAATCTCTTGTACTAAGGATATAAGGTCTAGTCAAACAAGGGGATTGTTACATGTGTGTGGAACAAAGACTTCACTCAAAATCCTTTCATACTCATAGTGTCAGTGACGACTAGGAGCAGAGTATTGACTATTGCCCTTAGGGGAGAAGTCCATCAACAATGGGAACAGAAACTGGAAGGGCTTAGTGCAGGAGCAAGTTGAGCAACCTTCATCAGGAGTGAAGACTTTGCAGGCAGAAATGTGTAGAATTAGCTGAGGAGCTATCTACTACAAGTTGACCCTTTATATACTAGAGGGGTTATCATAAAGGGACAATGCATATAAGGAAATCAATAAGGCACATCATGTTATGTGTATCATAAAAGGAAATCAATGAATGATGTGTATAAGGAAATGTATGCATATAAGGGAATATGAAGTCCCATGTCCAAGAAAGGAATCAGAGTCCCATGTCCATAAGGAGAAATGGAGTTCTGCTAAGTAAAAGAGGAAATGAGATAAATGGGACTTCCCAAATGAAATGAGTCAGAAGTTTCGGGGCATCCATAAACATGGGAAATGGCAGGTTCCTGTGCAAAGTCTAAATGGAAACACCTAGAAGTCATGAAGCAACTGGTTGTATTGACCAGTGTCGATGATCTCCCAAGTGAGGTCTCTATAAGCTATGGAAGAAAGATCAAACCAAGTGCAATCATAGTGATGAGTAAGAAAGAAAAATGTATCCATGTCTGTGTTGTCCTCTCCGATCATCTGTCTCCAAATGATTTTGGAGTCATGTTCTCAAGTGTCTTCAATATCTGTAACAGGGATGATCATCTAAGTCTGAACTAGGATACAGTTATAGATGACAAGTGAGGAAAACAATTCAGTGGATCAACTGTTCCTTCTTTGGCCATCCTAATTTGCTGTCTCTGGGGAGGTTTATGGCAATTCTGTCCATTGTAATGATTGCCTGCCCAGCATTCTTTCTTGTGGCAGACAAAGCACTTCTTATTCTGGATGTGTTCAGATTGCTCAGCAGGGGTGAGTGAGATGTAGTCTGTATCCATGGCCATGGGGTCTCTGGCATGAGGGGTGGAAGTGGCAGATCTGATATAGGAAGTTCCTCTCTTCCTAAGCTGTTCAGTGTAGATGTAAGAGGCTTTCTCAAGTCAATCATTTGCCACAGCAGGTTCCTTCTCTACCATCATCATCATTGTGGCCAAGTGGTTGGAAATTGCTCTCTTGAGAAGATCCTTGAGTACTGAGTCATCTGTGATACAACTCCTAGAGGATTTGAGTTAGAAGGCACTGTGGAAAGCATCAAAGTCACTATAGAAGGGTTTTCCTTCCATATGGATGTTATGAAGAGTCATTCACATGGTGTTTTGGAGACTGGGGGGTATAAAGACAGTGTGGAAGTCCTTCTTGATGTCAACAAGGGTGTCCTTCTAGAAGGTGACAGGGTTGGTGAGGACTTTGATAAGTCAGGATTTGGAGAAGGTGGCACCTCTGTCATGGTTCATTCTATTGAGGAGGGTAATTGTGATCTTCTGGTCATCATACTTGGTACTGTTGATAGCAAAGTAGGCCTTCATTGCTAACAACCATCTGGATCTTGCTGGAGAAAGGTTCTGAGCAAGCTACTTTGATTTCATCTGTTCTGCTAGACATGCTGCTGGTATGACTTGGAGAAGGGGAAGGGGTTCAGGTAGACTGTGGAGATAGGATGTGCTGGGAAGAGGGGAGGGTCGACTGGAACTAAGGAATGGGAGAAAGAACTAGGGTAGTGCTGAGAGGTGAGGTGAGTAATGTTCAAAAGGGGTCCTCATCTGAGATCCAGGGATGGGGTCTGAGAAGGTCTGGCTACTCATTGTCTGGTCTGAGTAGGAGAATGTGGTGTAGAAGTTCCAGAAGGTCTGGCTGACTGGTAGGGGTTGGAGTAAGGGGAGGCAGTGATATTATCTTCTTCATTGGATGAGTCCCTAGGCTGGAGAGCTCAACATGTGGTTGTGAAGTGGTCAGATCCCTGACATCAGCAGCAGGGATCAAAGGAAGAGCTAATTCTTTTGTTATGCATGTGTGGAACAAAGGCTTCACTCTAGAACCTTTCATACTTGCAGTACTAGGCAGTGGACCCAGAGCAGAGTATTGACTAAGACCTGTTGAGGTAATGTCCTTCAACATCAAGAGGGGAGACTCAAAGGGCTTAGCATGTATGGGTGAGGTGGATGACCTTTAGAGGAGCAAAGACTTTGCAGACAGA
Organism: Wakefieldia striispora; assembly: GCA_038090475.1. Taxonomy (NCBI): domain Eukaryota; kingdom Fungi; phylum Basidiomycota; class Agaricomycetes; order Agaricales; family Hymenogastraceae; genus Wakefieldia; species Wakefieldia striispora. Next base: position 27,978 of record JBBPMU010000206.1, on the reverse strand, counting down.
AGTGTATAGAATTAGCTGAGGAGCTAACTACTACAATGTGGGGTATTTATAGTACAAGGAACAAATAGAGCATAACAACACAGTCATGTAGTCATATAGCACATAAAAGGAAATCAACAAGATATGTCATGTCACATGGGTATAAAAGGAAATGACCTATCAAGTCACCTAGGATATAAGAAGAAAGTGGAACTCTACATATCTGAGAAGTCTGAATGTCTAAATAGGGATGCAGAGTTCTATGAGCAAGAAAGAGAATAAATGAAAAGGGGACTGCTCAGCACAGGAAAGAGGAAACTCCCAGTTAATCCATATAATGTGGGAAATAGCAGATTCCCATGAAAAGATCAGAAGTTGTGGTGCAAAGGGTCATATTGACTCAGGCTGAGTCAATGGTTTCCCAGAGCAAAGTCTCTATATGCTGTGGATCAGTGACTCCAAAAACTCTTCCCATGTTTGCCTCAATTTCAGTGTGTGAAGTGTACTGTTTGCAATTGTGGGAATCTCACTTAGCTTTGGTGGAGTCATAAATAGTACGTGCCCTTGGCTATGAAATTGCCCCCTAGGTCATGTGATTTGAATCACAGGCTGTAGAGATATGGGTCTCACAAGACAAGGATACCATGGAAAGGGTTTTTTCATTTTTGAATTAACAAAGGTATTTGGGTATTATTAATACTTGGTATAGCCTCCTTTTGCTTTAAGAACTGCCTCAACCCTCCTAGGCATGCTCTCAATCAACTTCTGACACTCTTCAATGGGTATCTTCTCCCACTCCACCTGAACCCTATCCCACAATTCATGAATTCCATTAGGAGGGTTTTCATACTCTGCAAACCTCCTTTTCAGCCATCCCCATAGGTGTTCAATAGGTTTTAGGTCAGGAGACTGTGCAGGCCAAACCATAGTCCTAAAATCCTACTCTTCTAGCCACTCCTTCACCTTTCTACAGGTATGCTTGGAGTCATTGTCCTGCTGAAAGATGATGTAAGGAGGATTGAGACCATAATATTCCAGGGTTTGCTGAAGCTCATCCTTCAAAATCTGAAGGTAGAGATCCCCATCCACCCTACCATCAATCTTGGTAGCAAGGCCAACTCCCTCCCAAGTCATACAGCCCCACATCATCAAGGAACTGAGGGTTCCTTGTACCAGTCTATCACTAAGCCCCTCACCTGCCCTTTTCCAAGCCCATTTATGTCCATCTGAGCCCAGATGATTGATTTTGGTCTCATCAGACCATATTACCTTCTTCCAATCCTCTACAGTTCAATCTTTGTGGGCATGAGCAAAATCCAAATGAACCTTGTGATGCTTAGCAGAGAGAATAGAGCATTTGGACTTGACTATAGACTTCATACCAGATTTCTTCAAATGGAGATGAACTGTATTGGTAGAGAGAGGCTGATTGATGATGTTGGCAAGGGTTTTGGTTACTTGCACAGCATTTTCAGCTCTGCCAGAGATAATGAGCTGCTGGGCATAGCAAATGTTGGTAGGAAAAAGCTTGGAAGGACAACCTCCAACAGCTTTGGGAAGGGTAGAATGGTTTCTAGAGTGAAGTTTGGATATGGCAGAAGGGCTGACACCAGTTTGTCTAGCAATTGCTTCACCAGAGTGGCCAGCATCAAGCAAAGACAGAATAGTGTTTTGTTGAGTAAGAGAGAGAGCTCGGACCATGATGTGGTTGAGAATCAAGAAGTGTGGGAACTCTTTTAAACTCAGACATACTGTTGAAATGTATATCTTTGTTTGTACTTGCAAACAATCACAATTATACTATGATTTGAGTGATATTCAGGTTGTTGCTTCAAAAGTGAAAAAATCCCTTCTATGGTATCCTTGTCTTGTGAGACACATATCTCTATAGCCTGTGATTCAAATCACATTACCTAGGGGGCAATTTCATAGCCAAGGGTACGTACTATTTATGACTCTACCAAAGCTAAGCGAGATTCCCACGATTTCAAACAGTACATGTCACACACTGAAATTGAGGCAAATATGGAAATGGTTTTTGGAGTCATGGAAATGTCAAACCAAGTGCACAATCATAATGATGAGTAGGAAAGAAAAACATATCCATGTCTCAGTCTTCTTCTCCTAGTAGCTGGTGCCAGATCATAGCCACATCTTGCTCCTAGGTGTCTTCATCAAGAACCATAACACTCTTCATCTGAAGAGTATTCTGATGCTTGTATGTGTCTTGTTTCACAGGATATTCAGATCTTCTGTGTTTTAGTAGCAGAGATCAAGGAAAGAGCTAATTCTTTTGTTATGCATGTGTGGAACAAAGACTTTACTCACTACTCCCTTATCATACTTGAGGCAACTCTATAGAGATCCTGGAGCAGAGAATGACTAGGTAAAGGTCCTACTGATGATGTTCAAGATTCAAAGGGTATATCATGTACTGGTTAGGTGAATGACTCAGAGAGGAGCATAGTTCTATATTGCAGAAGTGCATAGAATTAGCTGAGGAGCTATCTACTACAATGCTGGGTATTTATACTATTGAAGGTTCCTTTATAAGGAAAGACCTCTGATAGAAAAGAATGTTGAAGAGGGAGAACAATAGAGCTAAAAGAGGAAAGACAGAGTTCCATTGGATATAAGCAGGAGACACAAGGTGTTACAGTTTTCAAAGTAAATGATACTGAACTACACTCAAGCCTCTATACAAATGGACTGCTAAAAGATGCAGTCATATTTCTTTTTCTTTCAGACTTCACAGGCTTACCAGAAATGACCTGAAGCCTTCCCTTTCATTGATTGGCCCTCCAAGATAGACAATCATGCTTCTCAAAGATGATCTATGGATCATTCATCTTGCCACATGAAGAACTACAATAAAGATAAGTCACATGACAAGTACATCACCTGACTACAACATCCTGCCAGCAAGTCCAACTTGACATCCAAGTTTGGACATCATGTGATCCCTCACATGATCTTGCTTTATATGCACCACCATTGCTGATACTTGACACACTCCTTGATGGTACTTTCCAGGCAGTTAATCTGTTATGGTTTTTGAGGATACCTGAGAACAGGACTCTGACATGATCTGGCAGTAGCTATTTGGAGAAGAAGATTGGGATCCAGATATATTTTTCTTTCCTCTTCATCATTATGATTGCACTTGGTTTGATGTTTCTTCCACAGCATATAGAGACTTGCTCTGGGAAACCATTGACTCCAGTCAATATGACCCTCTGCACCATGACTTCTGACATTTACACAGAAACACTGCTGTTTTCTATGTTATGTGGATTATCTGGGAGTTTCCTCTTTCCTGTGTCCAGCAGTCCCCTTTTATTTCTCTTTCCTCTCACAGAACTCCACACCCCTATTTAGATATTCAGACTTTACTGCACAGAGTTCCACTTTCCCCTTATATCTAAGGTGACTCATTGCACTATTTCCTTTTATGATATATGTGATGTGATGCATCTTGTTGATTTCCTTATACACACTACACAACTACATATATGACCACATTATTATACCTTGTTTGTCCCTTGTAGTATAAATACCTCTTGCTGAAGTAGTTAGCTCCCTAGCTAATTCTATGCACTTCTGCCTGCAAAGTCTTTGCTCCTTTGAAGGTTGTTCTCCTCACATAAGCATGCTAAGCCCTTCAAGTCTCTCCACTTGTTGCTGAAGGACTTTACCTCAACAGGTCTTAGTCAATACTCTGCTCCTGGGTCCACTGTCTAGTACTCTGAGTATGAAAGGTTCTAGAGTGAAGTCTTTGTTCTGCACATGCATAACAAAAGAATTAGCTCTTCCTTCAATCCCTGCCACTGATGCAAGGGATCTGACCACTTCACAACCATGTATCAAGCTCCCCAGCCTAGGGACTCATCCAATGAAGAAGACAATGTAGCCACCTTCCCCTACCAGTCAGCCAGACCTTCTAGAACATCCACCCCATGTTCTCCTACTCAGACCAGACAACAAGTAGTCAGATCCTCCTCTTTGCCCCCTAACCCAGACCCTAGATGAGGACCCCTCTTGAACATTACTTCTACTTTCTCCTCCATCCCTTCACCTCTCAGAACCTCCACAGTTCTTTCCCTGCTTCTCCAGCTGACACTCCCCTCTTCACAGCACACTCCATCTCTAAAGTCCACCCAAACTCCTTCCCCTTCCTCAAGTCATGCCAGCAGCTTTCCCAGAACTCTTCTCTGGCAAGAGTGAAGATGCATCCAGATGGTTGTTAGCAATGAAGGCCTACTTTGCTATCAACAGTACCAAGTATGATGATCAGAAGATCACCATTACCCTCCTCAACAGAATGAACCATGGTAGAGGCACCACTTTCTCTGAGTCATGGCTAACCAAAGTCCTCACCAACCTCATTGCCTCCTAGAAGAATACCCTTGTTGATATTGAAAAAGACTTCTACACTGTCTTTATACCCCCCAGTCTCTAAGACACTACACAAATGACCCTTCACAACATCTGCATGGAAGGAAAGCCCTTCTATGGTGACTTCAACAATTTCTGTAGCACCTTCCAACTTGAATCCTCTAGGAGCAGTATCATGGATGACTCTGTACTCAAGGATCTTCTCAAGAGAGTGGTTTCCAACTGTTTGGCCACAATGATGATGGTGGTAGAGAAGGAACCTGCCACCATGAATGATCAGCTAAAGAAAGCCTCTCATTTCTACCATATGATTGTCTGCACTGAACAGCTTAGGAAGGGAGGAACTTCCTATATTGGATCTACTGCCCCCCCTTGTGCCAAAGACCCCATGGCCATGAATATGGACTACATCTCACTTACCCCCACAGAATGATCCAAGCACATCCAGAACAAGAATTGCTTCATCTGCCATAGAAAAGGGCAGGCAACCATCACAATGGATGGAATTGCTGAAAGCCCCCACAGAAACACCAGATTAGGACAGCTGATGAAAGAATAGTTGATCCCCTCTCCACCTATGCAAAAGGCAAAAGACTGAAGCCACAGCAAGCAATCAGAATGCTAGAAATGTATTCTGATCCAAGCCTTGATTGACCCAACCCAGTCCAAGCAGCTAAAGAAGCAGAAGAAGCAGATTTTCAAGAATGAGGAGTAGAATGATGTCTACTTCCTCTCAAACAGACACTCCTCCCTGCCTCTAAAGCAATATATGTTCCCATATTGCTTTATGCAGGGAGGACAGGAGAAATCATCAACACCACTGCCCTTATTGACTCTGAAGCCACCAGATGTTACATGTGTGCAGAATAAAGACTTCACTCAGTAACCCTTTGTACTTGAGGAACCAGTGGTGTCCTGGAGCAGAGTATATAGACTATTGCCCACTAGGGAGAAGTCCTGTCAATAAGAGAGAAAGAGACTGGAAGAGCTTAGTACAGGAGGTAAGTTGAGCAACCTTCTTCAGGAGTGAAGACTTTGCAGGCAGAAATGTGTAGAATTAGCTGGGGAGCTAACTATAACAGAATGACCCTTTATATACTACTGGGGTTACCATAAAGGGACTATGTATAAAAGGAAATCAACAAAGACATGTAGCATATAAAAGGAAATATCAAAAGGAATCAAAGGAGTTCCATGTCCAAAAGGAGAAGTAGAGTTCTACTAGATATAAATGTAAAGAGGATTAATGGGACTTCTTGAGTGAAGTGAGAATGAATCTCAGGGGCATCCGTAAACATGGAAAATGGCTGGTTGTTACGAATCTATAACTTTTCCTTCAACAAAGACGCTTATACTTATTACTTTTCCCTTACCTTTCAGACTCTCAAACCATTCGCTACAGGTTGTCCTCGAAGACCCCTGCTAACATGTAATTCGAACCATGTGACTTCATGTGACTTATTGGTACGCTCTTGCCACAGTATAATTTCTTTCATCATGTGATCTGTGGCACGTGATCACTTAGCGGCACTTGCCGATTCCTGACAGACGGGACATTTTATGGCAGTATACAAATTCCTTTCAGTCCACGTGATCCGCCACACGTGAGACGAGCTTTGGCTTACTTAGGTCAGCTGGACATCGGACCAGAGATTTCGTTCTAGACTTTGGGGCTTATCTTTTGACTGTTACTCCACGGATACCTTGGACAACGTTTCCTCTTATCTTTTCTCTTGACTCAGCAGGATTACGAGTATTCCTGATCGTGATCATATTGGATGGCACTTGCCACGGAGAGTGGTGCAGTTCCCTTCTTATCTCTTTCTTTTACTCATCGGACATGACTCAGGATACGCTCCCATTGGGGCATGACGTGTACTCATACTATACTTGGTATTCACACAGCTTGGTCTGTGCACGGACTCTTGTACTATAAATTAGATAGAGGATTCGACTGGAAACCCCAGTCTTATCCACTTGATCATAGTTCCCCAAGGACTTTGGTTTTAGGATTACTCCCCGCTTGACGGGTACTTGGGACTCTCCTCTACACTATTCAATTTACTCTTTTTCTCCCTTTTACTTCGTTTGAGACTTGAAGACGATTCCCCTATCGACAAAGGGAAGTTCTTGCCACAAGGACTTAAAGACATCCGACCACAGAGCCTTGACCTTAGGGTTAGGGTTAGCATTCAACCTCCGATTGTTCAATCTCATTTCACTGGTTCCTATGTGAAAGTCAGAAGTTGTGTATCAAGGGATCATATTGACCAGTGTCAATAATCTCCCAAGTAAGGTCTCTATATGCTGTGGAAGAAACATCAAACCAAGTGTGATCATAATGAAGAGTAGGAAGGAAAAATGTATCCTGGTTCAAGTCATCCTCTCCAAGGAGTTGTCTCCATATGATATCAGTGTCTCATTCCCAGGTATCCTTGAAATCCATAACACCAGATCTTTCATTGACAGAGACTTCACTGTCTGAAACCATTCAGAATCCCCTTGGTCAGACTAGCCAAACCTATTAGAGCCAACAACATAGATGGAACCAAGAACAAAGCTAGAGAGATCCAATACAAGGTATTCATCACTCTAAGATACACTGACATGGAACATAAACAGGAACTCATGGTTATCAACTGTAGATCACAAATGTAATCTTGGGGATACCCTGGCTCATTGAGGTCAACCCCAAGATTGATTGGACAGAATGAATGATTGAATTCCCCAATGGAAAGAAGATTCCCCAACATGACAACCCACTCCAAGAAGTGCGACAATACCTGATCAACTTCATTGGAAAGGATCATGGACTGGTCCTTACTGCCAACTACTGCAAAAGACAACTGGCCTTCAAAACCTGCTTCCAAAGGAAACTCCAAGAAGCCAGAATCCTCCCACAGATAATCTGAAGAGTAACCCTCTCTACAACAATCACCACCCAAGCCAAGAAAGAGGAGGTTGTACTCCCCTCCATCTTCACCAAGTACAAGAAGGTCTTTGACAAACCTGATGAAGGCTTCATGCCTCCTTCCCAAGACTTCAACCATGCCATTGACCTCAAGGAAACCTTCATCCCTCAAAAAGCCAAACCATATTCATTGAACCCTGAGGAGACCACTGCTTGTCAAGACTTTATCAAGGAACACCATGAGAAAGGAACAATTTGCCCATTGAAATCCTCTCAAGCCATCCCCTTCATCTTCATCACCAAGAAAGACAGCAAGCTCTGACCTTGTCAAGACTATCAATACTTGAATGAACACACCATCAAGAACACCTACCCACTCCCCTTGATCCTGGATCTTATAGACAAGCTTTGTGGATCAAACATTTTTACCAAGATGGACATTTGATGGGGATTTAACAACATCCATATCAAGGATTGCAACCAATGGAAAGCCACCTTCATCACCCCTTTCAGACTATATGAACCACTCATCATGTTCTTCTGAATGTGCAATGGCCTGCCCACCTTCTAAGTGTTCATGGACCACTACTTTGAGGATATGATCACAGAAGAATAGCTCATCATCTATATGGACAACTTGCTGATCCACACCAAGGACAACCAAGGGCTCCACAACAAATGAACCCTCTGCATTCTAGAATATATGGTGGAACTGAAACTCCACCTCAAACTAGACAAGTGCTCCTTCTCCAAGAAGAGCATTGATTTCTTAGGAATAATTATCACTGAAGGACAGATCAAAATGGACCCCACTAAGCTGTCAGCCATCAAGACCTAGACGACCCCTATGTTCTTTAAGGGAGTATGCTCTTTCCTTGGATTCTGCAATTTCTACTGGAAATTCATTGCCAACTTCTGTTATGATTGCATCATTCTTTATCGAACTTTTTACCTTTAACGAACTCTTTCGCTAGACTCAGTCCTCGAAGACGAGTCCCAACATGTATTTCCCATCACGTGACTCCTCCCACGATCACGTGACATCTCCCTTTTGGTACACTCCTATGTCAGTATAAATTTCCTTCTGTCACGTGATCTGACACACGTGACCACTCACGGCACTTGCCGATTGGCTGATAGCGTATCTTCCGCTCTTCTTTCGCTATTGGCTCTCCCTTATCATTCTTATCTTTACTCATAGACGATGACTCACGATACGCGTTCATCGCATGGTACGATTCTCATTCCCTTTTTCTCATTGGACGATATGATATGCACTGCATGGTCCGTGCACGATACTTAGACACTATTTAAACCCATGTACATAGTCGACTGGTTTCCCCAGTCTTATCTACTTGTTCATACTTCCAAGGGTGTGAATTAAGGATAGCTCCTCCGCCTCACTTGGATCCCTCTATTCACCATTCCTCCCTTACACGACTTCCCGCTTGCCCTTCTCGCGTCGTTTGTGGCCGGTGCTCCTCTAGAGCCAAACGCATTAAGTCTCCTTTCCACTTCTTTTCCTTGTTTGAGTGTAGCTGTGCAACAACTTCTCTGCCATCACCACCCCTCTTATTGCCCTCATATATAAATCCTTTGTCTGGGAATGGAAAGAAGATCAACAGAAAGCTTTCAACACCCTCAAGCAGCATTCCTTACCCTCCCTGTCCTCAACATGTCTGACCTGCAACACCCATTCACAGTTATTACAGACACTTCCTTAACTGGAGCCAGCACTGTCCTAATGCAGAAAGACTTCAATAGTGACCTCCACCCCTGCTCATACTTCTCCACCACCTTTTCCCCAATGGAATGGAATTATGACATCTACAACCATGAACTCCTTGCAGTCATCATAGCTCTTGAAGAATGGTGCCAATACCTCAGTAGTACTTCTCACCCAGTGACCATCATCACTGATCACAAGAACCTTGCTTACTTCAAAGAACCCCAAAAGCTCACCCACTGCCACACATATTGGATGTTATTCCTCTAGGACTTTGACCTACAATATGACACTAAACCTGGAACCTACATGGGGCCAGTGGATGCCCTCTCTTGCAAGTACTTCATCAATACTATGGATGATAATCAGGATGTCATCCTCATCTCCTCTGAGCACTTCATCAATGCCATTGATGCTGACCTTGCTACCCAAATTGTTGAATCCTCCACCACTGATCCCCTTGTAGCTGAGGCCATGAATGTCATCTAGAATAAAGCCTCTCTGTTCCCCTACACTTCCCCATCTGATTGGGAATTCCATAAAGGATCCCTTTTCTTCCAAGGATGCCTCTATTTCCCCAAACCTGCATGAAAAGAACTCATGGCATCCATCCACAATTCCTCAACAGCTGGTCACCCTGGATACTTTTGTCTCCTCCATCTCCTCTGCTGAGACTACAGTATTGGTGGCATGGCATGGCTACCTATGCTTGCAAATTCATTGCTGGCTGCACTACCTGCCAGGTGAACAAGGTCCAAACTCACCCAACAACTCCACCCATATCTCCAATCCCCCCATCACCACCCACCCATTCCAACAAATCTCCATTGATCTCATCACTGATCTTCCCCCCTCAAAGGGGCATGATTTGGTCATGGTCATAGTAGACCATGGACTTACTAAGGGGGTAATTTACATCCCTTGCTCAAAAACCATCCCCACAGAAGGAGTTGCTGAACTCTTTTTCACTCACATCTTTCCCCAATTCAGCCTGCATGACAAGCTTATTTCTGACAGAGGACCTCAATTCACCTATGCATTCACAAAAGAACTGGCTCAACTCCTTGAATACAACCTTGCTCTCTCCACCACCTATCATCCACAAACTGACAGCAAGATGGAATGGGTCAATCAGGAACTTGAAACCTACCTTTAGATCTTCTGTGACAGAAAACCCACTATTTGGGCCCCCCTCCTTCCTATGGCCAAATTTGCTCACAATTCCAATATCCACTCAGTCACCTCCCAAACACCATTTTCCCTCATGTATGGATGCAAACCATGAAGTTACCCACCCCTATCCAGAACCATCTTTGTCCCAACTGCCAAAAAGCAACTCACACACCTAGAAGAAGCCTGAAAAGAAACCCTTGCTGTGCATCAGAAGGCACAAGCTGATATGAAAAGCTACATTACCACCAAGTTATTGCCCTGAAAAGTCAGTCAGAAAGTCTGGCTTGACAACAAGAACCTCAAACTTGGATACTCTTCTTGCAAACTAGCCCCATGATGTGAAGGACCCTTCAAAATCACCCAAGTTCTCTCTCCAGTCTCCTATTATCTTAAACTCCCACCTACATGGAAGATCCATGACATTTTCCATGCCTTGCTTCTTTCTCCATATAGAGAAACTGATGAACATGGCATCAACTTCCCAAAGCTTCCACCAGATCTTGTGGGAATTAAAGAAGAATATGAAGTCAAAGCCATTATGGGACATTGGGGTTCTGCATGGAGACCACAGTTCCTAATCAAGTGGAAAGGCTACCCATCTTCCAATAACACCTGGAGCCTCTCAACCTAATGTTTTCCCTCCACCCCCCTCCCCTCACATATGATCAAAATCACCCTTTCTCTTGTCATTTTCCTCATCTTCTCTCCCTCACACTCTTTGTCCTCTACTCCACCTTTGAAATTGCCAAGAAAATCCAGTACTCTTGCAACTCCCTCTTTTTTGTCTGCCACATCTCCACCTTCTCCATATCTGTTGGAATTGTCTCTCCCCATGACATCATCACCCTGGTCCTTTGATACACCACCAGAGCAACATACTCTGGCTGGACAGCTGAGGTGGACTATTGGAACAATTCTTGAGTCTATCCATTCTTGTCATCATTCCCTTTCTTCTTCTTCTTCTTTTATGACTAGTACTCCCCCACCATCCTCTGAAGTGTACCTGGAGATCCCCCTTGATGCTTTACTTTCCACCCTTGACCCCATTCCTATTTATCCCAACTGCCTCCCCCTCTTCCATTGCCAAGTCTTCTATGCTGCCATCCTATCATCCCTGTCCCTCTCATGCCTTCCTCTACTTTCAGAATTGCCTGTCCTCCCTCTCCTCTTCACTGCCTTCTACAATTCAGTCCTCATCAGTGAGATCTAACACTGGTCCTGTTATGGATTTCAAAGATACCTGAGAATGAGACACAGATATTATCTGGAGGCAACTCCTTGGAGAAGATGATGTGGACATGGATATGTTTTTTCTTCCTACTCATTATTATGACCACACTTGGTTTGACATTTTCTCCACAGCATATAGAGACCTTACTTGGGAGATCATTGTGGCTGGTCAATATGATCCCTTGATTCACAACTTCTGACTTCATATGGGAACCTGCCATTTCCCACATTTATGGATGCCCCTGAGATTCTTTCCCACTTCACTTGGGAAGTCCCATTTATTCTCTTTCCATTTATACTTAGCAGAACTCCATTTCTCCTTTTGGACACAGAACTCCTTTAATTCCTTTGATTCTCTTTCTGTTAGAGTCCATGCTGACTCAGGGGTCATAACTCCGGAACTCTGGAGTTAAAGCAGATGGGACTTGGCTTCACTGTATGTGGTGTGCCCTTGTCACAGTCTGTCCCTGGATTTCAGAGGAGTAGAGATCGGAGATGGGAGAATCAACTGACACTAGGTCAAGTCTAGAGTGAAGATAGAAGATAAGACCATTGAGGCCTTTTCAGAGGTTGGAGATGAGTTGGAAGGAAATTTAGAACATTAATATTCAGACTGAGGGGTACAGGAGGTATCTACAGAGTATATATAGTTGGAGGAAAATCAGATTTGTAATCAAAGTGGAGTGGATTAGTAAAACGGAGAATGACTAAATACTGAGTAAGACAGAGAATGACAAAGATGGGAGCAGGAACATAATAACTGAAGTGGAGTCAGATATGTATGAGAGCTGGAGCTGTGCTCATAAGTGAAGCATAGGAATATGAGATATATACTAGTACAGAAATGAAAACAGAGGTAATGAGAATTACATATTGGAAGTCTGGAGGCATGGAGTTGCATTATGAGTGAAACGAGATGTAATGTCAAAGGTTGAACCTCAAACCTCAAAGGCGAAGTCTTCCCTCCAATGGAGTATCTATCAGTAATACTCCTGATGTAAAGTCAAAGAGCAGGGCTCGGACACAGAGTCACGAGTTCGAGGACACAAAGTCCTATACTTGCTTATTTGAATGAAAAGAGAAAGCGCCATTTATCCTCCGGCTAAGAGTGTAAATGAAATAGAGAGTTTCCCAGTAAACCCCTCAGAATATCCTAAGGGGGTCTTGCCTAAAAGAAAGTCACCTGGGGATGAAATTCCAAGTAGCAAAGACTGGGGTTACCAGTCGATGCGTCCACTACTTATATACAAGTCCGGCTAGTGAGCACGGACCATCTATTGTAAAAGGAAATACTAAATATGGCAAATGCCCTTCAGGTGTAAGACCTGGTAATCCATGTATGGTAGTGTCTGTCCGATGGAAGCGTATCATGAGTAATAGGAAATGAGTAAACGCACTGCTCTCTGTAGCATGTGCCTTCCAATACAATCATGATTGGGTAGTCTTGTAAGAAGAAATGACTAAGTGATAAGAAAGTCAATATGTCCAAAATGGGTTATTCCCAAAGAGAGTGGCTGCTAGGAATAAGTCTGAAGTCTCAACCAATGGCCTAATTGGCAAATGCCACAAAGTGGTCTTGTGCAACAGATCACGTGACAAAGGAAATTATACTATTGTAGGAGCGTACCAGAAGTGAAACGTCAGGTGACGTCAAGTCACGTGATCGGCGAAATACATGTAAATGGCTTTCTTCAAGGATCGCCGCAAGAAAGTGTAGTCCTAAGTAAAAGTTTTTGAAAAGTGTCAGTAGAAAGGTAGCGTCTCTCAAGAATAAAATATGGTTTCGTAACAATGAGCAAGATTGCTCCAGAGTTTGTGAGTGAATGAGCCAGAGTTGTGTCCAGAGGGTCAGAGATGGATTGGATATGACACTTTCCATTTATACTTAGTGGAACTCCATTTCTCCTTTTTGGACATGGAACTCCTTTGATTCCTTTTGGTATTTCCTTTTATGTGTAGTCCCTTTATGGTAACCCCAGTAGTATATAAAGGGTTGTTCTGTCATAGTTAGCTCTTCAGCTAATTCTACACATTTCTGCCTGTAAAGTCTTTGCTCCTGAAGAAGGTCACTTGACTTACATACCTCCTGTGCTAAGCCCTTCCAGTCTCTCTCTCTCTTTATTGACAGGACTTCTCCCTAGTGGGTGATAGTCTATACTCTGCTCCAGGACAATGCTGGTTCCTTGAGTATGAAGGGTTACTGAGTGAAGTCTTTGTTCTAGAGAGACAAACCTGACAGAGTGAAGGGCATCAAGGATGGCTTCTCCCACCTCTTGTGAGGATGTGATGAGAACCTGGTTCTATGGGTCAGATGATGGGTTGGGGGACCCGTGGATGAGGTTTCTGACAAGACAGACTGAACAATATGGTTGTGTGAGTCTGTCAAATGTGGTGAAGATATAAGGTCTGGAGGAGGTCTGAAATATGGAGTTCTGTACTAGAGAATGGGGACAAAAGAGAAGTATGGAAGATGTTATGTAACTTCCAAGTGAGTGGGAGCTTTAGGTGGTAGGCAGCAGGAGAAATCACCTGAGTGATCTTAAAAGGTCCTTCTCATCTGGAGGCAAGTTTCCTAGAAAGATACTCCAGTTTCAAGTTCTTGTTGTTTAGCCAGACATGTTGTCCAACTTTCCAGGGGGAGAATTTCATAGAAATCCATTGTTGCATGTCTATTCTTGCTTTTTGGTGGGCTTCAAGGGCCTCTTTTTGAGTGAATTCAAGGGAAGAGAGTCAGTTTTGGTCATATGGTATGAAAGTTGTCTTGGATAAAGGAGGGTAGGAACAGGGTTCATAGCTGATCATTAGTGAAAATGGTGTTCATCCCATTATGGAATACACAGCAACATTGTGGGTAAATTCTGCTAGGAGAGGATAGATGTCCACTGAGTGGGTTTATCTGCACAGAAATATGAAGGAAGGTTTCCAGCTCCTGGTTTACTTGCTCAGTTTCTCCATTGGTTTGAGGATGATAAGAAGAGGAGAGTGCAAGGTCATATATTCCAAGAGTCTGGACTGTTCTCTTGTGAATACCAAGGCAAATTGTGGGCCACAGTCTGGAATGAGGTGGTCATGAAGGCTGAAATGAGGGAAAACATGTTGGAAAAAGAGGGAGGCTACTCCTTCTGTGTTGATGGCCTTATTGCAAGGGATATAAAATACCCCCTTACTAAGCCCATAGTCAACCATGACTATAATAGAATCATAGCCATCAGAGGGAGGGAGGGAGGTAATAAGATCAATGGAAATTTGTTGGAATGGGTGTGTGGTGGAAGACATTAGTGGGGAGAGAGGGAGTACTGTAGGATGGGTTTGCACTTTATTGGCCTGGCAGGTAGGACAACCTGCTAAGTATTTCCAGATGAATGTAGTCATTCTGGGCCACCAATAGTTGCACTGAAGAGTGTTAATGATGCAGAAATAACTGGAGTGTCCTAAGGAAGGGGAGATGTGGATAGAATGTATCAGTTCATGGTGAGCCACTTCTAGAATACATAGAGTCTCCCTTTAAAAAAGAGAGATTCATTGGAAAAGTGCCAATCTTCCTTCTTGGCACATGGAAAAAGGGAAGAGTTATTCTGGATGACCACTAAGGTGTCCACTACCTGCAAGTTGGTTGGGGAGGATGAGGAGATCTTTTCTGTCAGGTGGACATCTAAGGTTCTAATGAAATGCTCCAGTTGGAGCAAGATGATGTCCTGGTTGTCTTCACTGATGTCTACTTCATCTTCCCTGGATAAGGCATCCACAGGGCCTATTTGAGATCCAGAGCATGTATCATAAAGGATGTTAAAATTCTGTAGGAATAACATCCACCAGGCATGCCACTGAGAGAGTTTTCTGAGTTCCTGGAAGTAGGTGAGGTTATGGTGATCAGTCATTACCATAACTAGGTGGGGCATTCCAGAAAGATATTGTGGCCATTCTTCAAGGGCTCAAATGATAGCAAGTAACTCTCTGTCATAGATGTCATAGTTCCTTTTGACAGGAGAGAAGGTGGAGGAGTAGTAAAAACAGGGGTGCAGGTCTCCATTGCCATCCTTTTGCATAAGGACAGCTTCACACCCTGTCAATGAGGCATCTGTCATAATGACAAAAGGGGAAGAAGTGTCTGACATCCTGAGGACCAGTTGTACTAGGAATAATTTCTTGAGGGAGAGGAATGTGAATTGTTCCTCATCACCTCATCTCCAGGGGGTGTTCTTGTGTGTGAGGTTGATTAGTGGGCAGACTTCCTCTGAGAAGTTAGGGATGAACTCTCAGTAGAAGTTGCAGAATCTGATAAAGGAACAGATTGTCTTGACTGATTTTGGTGGTTCCTAGTCTCAGATGGTGGAGAGTTTGGTGAGATCCATCTGTACTTGCCCATCCTTAATAACCATTCTGAGGAAGTCGACCTTGGACTGAGAGAATGTGCATTTGTTGAGTTTGAGATGAAGGTGGAGTTCCTTCATTCATTGGAGAACTCATTGTTCTCATTTTTCATGGTCCCCCTGAGAGGAGGAGCCTATCAGCAAAACAGCCCTTTTTCCACAATATTGCATTGCACACCATATGAGTAGGTTAAGTAAAATAGTCAGGGCCAATGTATCAAATACATATATTTGATAATAAAAATGTATGGTAAAATTTTGAAGGCTTTTTTTTGTATTTCCTAGCCAGCTAGGCACCTTGCTAGGCTAGTCTGGGACAGTCTGGACAGCTCTGTCCAGCCAAAGGTCATTTTGCTGATTCAGAGTGGATCAATAGATCATCCATAATAGATGATCAACTATCCCTCAGCAATGAGATTGCTGAAAGTGGCATCTATGAAAGCTTAGAAAGTGGGGGGTCTGTTACACATGCCAAAGAACATGATGAGTGGTTCATAGAGGCCAAATGGAGTGATGAATGTGGCCTTCCATTGATCTCCTTCCTTGATTTGAATATTATTGAATCCCCATTGAACATCCATCTTGGTGAAGATACATAGAGGATCCTTTAAGGTGATCCATGAGGTTGGAAATGAGGGGGAGGGGATAGGCATTCTTGACTGTGTGCTCATTCAGATATTGGTAGTCCTGGCAAGGATAGAGTTTCCCATCTTTCTTGGCAACAAAGAAAAAGGGGGCAGCTTGTGGGGATTTGAAGGGTTGGATGGTCCCCTTTGAGATACTTGTCCAAGAAATCTCTACAAGCAGTATTCTCAGCAGAGTTTAGTGGATATGCCTTCACTCATTTGAGAACAAAGGTGTCCTTCAGGTTGATGGCATGGTCAAAGTCTCTTGTAGGTAGGATAAATCCCTCCTCAGGTTTGACAAATATGGGCACAAATTGAACTAGGTGTGGGGGTAAAATGACCTCCTTTTGCTCCTGGGCAGCTGTGATAGTGGTTGAAATGGTGACCTTTCTTATTGTTTCAGAGGGGTATCCTGCAGTTCATGTGGCCTGCTGGAATCATTTCTTCCATCATTTAGCAGATCAGGTAGCATTGGACTTCCCATTGGGTCAATGGGTAGGCATTTTGGAGGGGATAGCAACCATCCCCTTTGCCCAGTCAATGACTGGGTTGACATGGACAAGCCAGAGCATCCCAAGAATAATATTCTGCGATCTATAGTTAATGATATAGAGTTCCTGTTGGTTCTCTACATTGCAATATTGAAGGGTTAGCTTGACTTTATGTTTGATCAATTCTGCTCAGTTCTTGGTTCCATCCATGTTCAAAGCTCCAATATGATTTTTGAGACAAATCAGGGGTATCCAGTTTCTTATAGCAAAGTCCCAGTGGATGAATGATCCAGTAGCACCTGAGTCAATCAGAGCCATTGTGTTGGTGATTTGTCTGTCCACTCATGTGTAAAGTAGAATCAGGATTTGAATTGCTCTAGAGACATGAGTGGATATGAATACAGGGGCAATTGAATGTTCAGATAACATAAGGAGAGAACCAGATGCCAACCTAGCCTCCCATTTCAAAAATCCTTTCTATCCTTGTCTACCTTCTGCCTATGGTAGATATTTAGAGTATGAAGGGCTTCTTTGATGGGGATGCTCCTTTCCTTGATGGAGGAGGAGATGGGGTCCTCTTTCATTTCCTTGGGGTCTTCTTTGACAGATGTTCTGACTCATTGTCAGAATGGGGGGTTTCACTTCTTGAAGGGGAGGTTTGACATTCCTGGATCCCTTCCTATGATTCTGAGATTGGCAACCAGGCTTGTGACATATGAAACACTTGTTGTTTCTCAAGTGTTTGGCTCTCTCCATCAGAGTGAGGGATATGAAGTCTACATCCATGGCATTGGGGTCATGAGAGTGGATGGCATGAGAAGATGTGGACCTAATGTAGGAGTGACCTCCTTTTCAGAGTTGTTTGGTGAGGATGATGGAGTGATAGAACTGACTGGCCTTGTTAAGCTGGTTGATAGTGGTGGCTAGTTCCTTCTCTACTATGGTCATCATGGTGGCTAGCCTAGATGATACCACTCACTTCAGTAGGTCTTTCAAGATGTTCTAATTGTTGAGTCCACTGTGAGAAACCTTGAGCTGGAAAGCACTTCTAAATGTGTTGAAGTTGCTGTTAAAGGGTTTAGGATCCATCTACATGGAGTGGAGTGTTATCTTGGCCTTGTCCCTAAGGTTGGTGGGGACAAATATGGTCTGAAAGTCCTCTTCAAGGTCCTTCAGCTGTTTCATCCAGTCAGGGGTAACTATATGCATGAGCTTCATGAGTCATCCTTTGGAGAAGGTGCTCTCTTATCCCTTACTCATCTTGTTGAGTAGGGTGATGACCTGCTTTTGGTCATCATACAATTTGATGTTCATTGCAAAATAGACCTTCATTACCAGTAGCCATCTGGCAGAGTCCTCAGGTTTACTGGAGAAGTTGTCCAGACAAGTGGCCTTCAGTTCATCTTTGGCTATATCTTTGTCATTGTCATTGTCGAGTTCTACATCTGGAGGAGGGGAAGGTGGTGGAGGTGGTGGAGGAGGTAGATATGGTGTCAAGAAGGTTTGGATGGAAGGGGAAGGGATAGGAGAAAGAGTAGAGGTAGCCATGATGGTCTCAAAGGGAGGCCAAGAGGGGGACTCAGTCTGAAAAAGATAGGAAGGACCAGATCAAGAGTTTCCAATTACTCTTTGTGATCCTCAAGATGGAGGTCAAACTGAGTGGGGACAACAGAAGAGTTGGTCTAATAGGGGTTGGCATAGGGGTTGGCAGGGGATTCTTCTAACCAGAGACCAGAGAGATTGATTCAGCATGTGGCTAAGGATGGGTGATCCCTTGTGGTGATAGCAGGGATCAAGAGACAAGCTAATTCTTTTTGTTATACATGTGTGGAACAATCTAGGCTTATTCCTTTAACTGAGTGATGAAGAACAATGAAAGGCTGATCTGTGACCAGTCAGAGCCACCTTAGTACCATTAGGTGCTAAGGTGCTTGCAATGATAGTTTGTGCTTAAGAGTGTCAACCATTAGGGAGATGCCCACACAAATGAGCCAAGTGTTCAGCAGAGATGCATAGAATTAGCTAAAGAGAGAGAGAATACAGAGAAGCAAACTTTATATACCTAGGGAGAGGATATACATAATAGGTAATAGTTGTGAAAGAAAATGTTGGAAAGTCAATCAACATGAAAAGGAAAAGGTCCAAAGGAGAAGAGGGACTCCATTCCCAATTGAGATGTGGAACTCTATATCTTACAAAAAGGAAATCCCAAACAAGAAAGCAGAATATCAGAGGTGGAAAAGGAAATATGAACTCTAGGTCCTAAAAGGGAATAGCTAAGGCCATAGTAAGCTGAAGGCTATTCAGTTGAAGTCTAAGTGTTTGCCTTGATGTAAATACCAGAGGGCACTAGACAAAAAGGTATCAACTGTAGATGAAGATGAAGGGTCAAACCAAGAAGAATCAAATGCATGAACTAGTTCAGGTAAATCATAAGCATGTTTAGAGAAAAATTGAAACATATCCAGGTCAATGTCCTCTATGTCTTGATAAATACTATCCTTGGCTACAAGAGTAGTGTTGTCCCATCCCTCAGATGGTAAAACTGTAACACCTGAGACAATCCAAAATTCTATAGATTTCTAATAGGAGCTATTGTGTTTCCACATTTACAGATAATAGGGAGCTCTTTTCTTTTTCATCTTCATTCCCTAGAGATCTCCTTTTAGGCTCTTGCCATATACAGACATGTAACTTCACATTTTCTTTCATACATGGAACTCTGCTTTCCTTTTGTGTATAGCCTTCTGACTCCTTTCCTTTGGAGTTCTGTCTTTTCTTTTATGATAGCTTTTCTTTTTGAGACCATTCCCTTTTATGGAAGTCCCTTTATGTATAAATACCCAATGCTGTTGTAGCTAGCTCCTCAGCTAATTCTATACACTTCTACACTACAAATACTTTGCTCCTTTCTGAGTCCATTGTCTTATCAGTGTAGGATATACTTTTTGAGTCTCAACCTTGACACAAAGGCCTGTATTCTAATGGATCTTAGGCATTCTCTGCTAGTGGCAGTACTGCAGTACAACTAGTATAATAAGGGAGTAGTGAATGGAGTCTTTGTTCTACACACATATAACAAGTTGTCACTGAAGTTTCACAGAATGCCTTTGCAAATGAGGCAGGTCATAGTAATAATGATGTTAGAGTATCTGGAGATGAATCAGCAGTAGAAATTTGCAAATCCAAAGAAGGATTGGATGTCCTTAACCTTTGTATGGTTTAAGCCAGTCTTGAATAGGTTGAATTTTTTCTGAGAACATGGAGAAGCTGGAGAGAGAGAGCTGGTATCCAAGGTACTTCTTGGTGGAGTCCATAGACCATTCACATTTTTCCAGTTTAGCATAGAGTATATGTTTGCAGAGTTGTCAGAGAACCTCTCAGACATGCTCCTTGTGGGAGGCTTTGTCTTTGGAGTAGATCAAGATGTCATCAAGGTAGATGATGATACAAACATCTAACAGATCAGCAAAGATGGAGTGGACAAATTGCTGGAATGTGGCAGGAGTGTTGATTAGCCCAAAGGGCATAATCAGCCACTCAAAAGAGCCATAGCACATACAGAATGAAGTCTTCCACTCATCTCCACCAGCAATGCAGACTAAGTGATAGGCATGCCAGAGATTAAGTAGTGCATGTGGAACAAAGTCTTCCACTTGTCTCTATCAGTGATGTATGCTACAGTTTTGTCTACCAATGGATGGGACAGCTCTACTCTTATTGCAAAGGATAGTATTTACCAAGACATGGAGGCCATAGATGCAGATATATTTTCATTTTTCTCTTACAATTTATCTACTCTTCTAGACCTTGTTCATACATTTGATACTACTTGATTTGATTCTTCTTCCTCTTTCACTGTTGATATGCTTAACTCTAGTGCCCTTTGGTATTTACACTAAGGAGAGCATTTAGACTTCAACTAAATAACCATCAGCATTGTCTGATTTTGACTATTCCCATTAGAACCCAGA
This sequence comes from Wakefieldia striispora, assembly GCA_038090475.1. NCBI lineage: Eukaryota > Fungi > Basidiomycota > Agaricomycetes > Agaricales > Hymenogastraceae > Wakefieldia > Wakefieldia striispora. The sequence goes on along the minus strand of JBBPMU010000206.1, from coordinate 7,103 downwards.
GTTCCCCCCTTCTATTCCCCCTCTGGAGTTCTGCTCACTTCTTTTCTTTTATATGTACATATTACACTCTGCTTTCCTTATTCATCCACTATAAGCTCTCCACATTTCCCTTGCATATAGTTCCCTTTTTGTGTCTTTCCTCTCTATTTCCACTTATGTATGGCCATTATCTATTATATCCATCCCACTAGGTGTTCCTCTGGAGTAACTCCAATTGGGATAGGAGCTACTTATCAGAGTTGATGGGGGTCAGATAGGACATCAGGTTCAACTTATGTGCTGCCCCCTTGCTGGGCATTGTGTCCCAGATTTATGAGTGGAGGTCAGAGAAGGACAGAGGACAGGGGAGGACAGAGGATGATGGAGGAGGACAGAGGATGATAGAGGATGGAGGGTGAAGGAATGTCAGAGGGGAAGTCACCAGGACTTCAGAGGTCAAGAGGAATTATCTACATTGATATCAAAGCTAGAGTTTACAGGTGGAGTAACTACAGTTTATATACTTGGAGAAAATGCATTCCTAATAGAGATTGGTAAGTTGGAGAATGACTAAGATAGGAGATGAATAAATAGATGAGTAAGATGGAAGTCAGAGAAAGCATAACCAGAATGACTCAGAGAGGTACAAGAGCTGGAGCTGTGCTTTATATGATGTATGGGTATAGAATGGATACTAATACTAAATAGAATGAAATGTTGGAGGAAGTGGAGTACATAATTCTGGAGTATTGGGAGTGTGGGAATAAGTATCAGAGGTGTAGGAAAAGGGGTTTGAAGTTTGAAGTTTGAAATAGAAGCATCAGAGTAGGACTAAATATACTGGATATGATAAAAGGTCAATTCCCTATATCTGTCATATCCCAAGAATTCCAACCCCCCTCTGACCCCTCTACACCAAGTCCAAATCTCTGAATCAGACTTAGAACCTTCCTTGAATGCTATTCCCTCCATCTTCTCAGAATAGTATCTCTGATACTCAGACTTCAATTATGTCTCTCTGTTATCTCTTTTAATTAGATTCCATTCATTGTTCCTGTGCCTTCACTTAGGAGCATGGCTCTAATTTTTGTTTATATCCAGTTCCCTTTCAGCTATGTTCCCTCAGAATTCTGTTTCATATAGCAATTTGGCAGTTCTGAGTTTCTGAGGTCACAAGGTCACACAGAACTTAGTCCATGCATAAGTAAGCAAAGTGGTGCATCTCTTCTCTACTGCCACTTCACTCCATGTCTAGCAGTGACCACAGCTCCTGCTTGCTGCTCATTCCTCTCTTTTCTTACCCCCTTTTCCCATGTCCTTTTCTACCTATGCATGCACCAGCTCCACTAGACTTTGTGTTACAAATGCTATCTTTTTCCCTTCAGAACTCCACTCTTTTTCACCTAAGTCCTATGTCACTCCTCTTTCCTCAGCATTATTTGATCTAGAACAACAATTGTTCTAGGCTCAAGATGCCTCATGCCAAGGCTGTCCAAAGGAGTACATCCAATTGGCTGCCACAATCATGCTTCTTATTTTAATTACCATTTGCTTCTATGCTTCTTTTTCATTTCTACTTATGCTTCTCTTCCATTCTGCCACATGCCTCATGATGCACAATACCAAGGCAGTGTACTTCTTTCATATTCCATGATGTTCTAGCCAATGGCAGAACAACCTCTTATCTTTCTTATCATATGTACAAATATATACAAACAAGTATATAAACCCCAATACATCCCCAAGGAACTCTAACAAAGTTCACTTGGGTATTATGCCTTCAAACATTGAGTGACATTCCACATCCTCTACTCTCTACACATTAACAAGCTCATCATTTAAGGCTTGTTTCATTTGAACTTTGTTACCTCTTTTGCCATAGCTCTAACCAAGTGAACCCTGAAAGGCTCTACCTAGCCACAAGTACAGGCAACCTAGGAAGAGATCCACTTTAGCAAACCACTAGAGCATAGTATTAGGAAGCTAACATTGCTTAGTGTCTACCCCTTCCTCATCCTCTCTTCATGCTGCACTCCCCTAGCTCAACACTGCCTTCCTTTGAAAGAATACCAGGATTGAGATCCCTGGAGAGTGTAGATATATTAGAAATGTCAACTCAGATGTCACTGAAGTGGAAGTAAGAGCTTTGAGAGAAGCTTTAAAGGACCTAAGATATAAGGAACTTGTGGTCAACTCAGCTACCATTGTTGTTATAGTTTTCTACAAAAACTGGACTTCCCATGCCACTGGACAGCAAAAGATGCAGCTGTCTTTTTCTGTTTCTTCTGCTTTCTATTCTCTTTAGGACACTTCAATGCCTCATCATGAGACTCTCATCATGTGACCCCTCCCTATAGCATATCATGTGACCTCCTAAACATGTGACAACTCTGTTAGAGTCCATGCTGACTTGGAGGTTGTAACTCTGGAACTCCAGAGGTAGTGTCGAATGGGACTTGGCTTCAGCTTATGTGCTGCACCCTTGTCACAGTCTGTCCCTGGATTTTGGAGGAGCGGAGATTGGAGGTAGAACAGTGGACTGACACTGGGTCAAGTCTGGAGGGAAGACGAGAGGGTAAGACTATCAAGGCCTTTCGGAGGTCGGAGATGAGTCAGAAGGAAACTTAGAATGTTAATATTCAGACTGAGGTTTACATGAGGTATCTACGAAATATATATAGTCGGAGTGGAAGCAGATGAGTAATTGGAATAGCGGATGAGCAAGACGGAAGTTGGAGAAGATGAAAGACTGGAGGATGAGTAAGTACATGAGTAATATGAAAGATTAGTAACAGATGAGTAAGACAGATGAATGGGAACAGAATAGTCAAAAGTGGCATCGGATGTAGAGAGGAGCCGGAGCTGTGCTCATAAGTGAAGCACAGGAATACAAAGTATATACTAGTATGGAAAAGGAAACAGAAGTAACGAGAAATACATATTGGAAGTCTGGAGGAGCGGAGTTGCGTTATGAGCGAGATCGCTCTGGAGTTCATGGGTGAATGAGTTGGAGTTGTGTCTGGAGGGTCAGAGATGGTCGGGATATGACAAACTCTCCTCTCACAACACCAACACTGGACTGCCAAGTCACATGACTTCCAGATCACCTGACTATCATGTGACTCAACACAACTCAGAGTTATCACTGCTGACCACACACATGCACTGAAGGAACCTTCCAAGCTGGCTACACCCTTGCTTTCGAACTTCTCCTTTTAGCCCAGCTTGTGTTCTCTTATTTCATTCAGGAACTCTGCCCTGACATCTCAAGGCCACCACCTCTCACCTTTCTCTGGGCTTGACTCCTCTGGACTTCCTCTCCTGTCCCCTTCAAGCTCTTGGAGTTCTGCCTACTCCTTTTGGACCTTTTCTCTTACATGCTATGTGTCTCATTGATTCCCTTTTATGTGCTTTTAGAACCTATCCTAAACTACCACAAAACAGTATATAAACCCACATACTTTTGTACTTAGCTCCCTAGCTAATTCTATGCATTTCTCCCTGAGAAGTGGCTCCTCTCTGATGGGTTGGTTGCTCCATCAGTTAGTAGATCTAAGTCACCCTTTGGCCATCAGGTTGGTCATCATACTAGTGTGCCCCTATGACACCTCCCTAATACCAGGAGTCTTAGCATTCCTTCTGGTTGGTCTCTGCAACATTGAGACTATGCCCAGTTCCCTTATGTCAGAAGGATACTGGAGGAACCCATCACTGTTCATGCTATGACTCAGGGTTGAGTGTAACAATTGTTGTGGTAGTAACAGAAGCAGGAGTAGACCAGTTGACCCTTGAGTGGTCAACAGAAGAAGAACTTCTGAGGAAGATAATCCTCATCTGGAAAACAAAATGCTCCCTTTCTCCCTGCTTACCAGAGATAGTAGCCAAGGCACCACTTAGTGTTGCCTCAGCTCAGCTTCTGGCTTTTCTCAGCTTTCTCTCAGCTTTTTGAATGTAGAATATTCATTTCTTCATAAAAATGTAAAGTGTCAGTAGATGAATCATAGCCCATATTTATATCTACCACCTGCAAAAAGAATGTTGCAATTTGATTCAGCCAATAGGTCACAATATTGTATATAATTGAGTTATATTAGTGTTGGCTTCATTTAAGCTGTAGATAGCTTAATGGCATAACTCAAGAGTGACTGGAGCAATCTCTACAAATGTTTAAGGAGTGATAACTACCACTAAAGGCTACACATTGACCTTGATACAATAGCAATTGACAATAAAATGGGTGAGATAAAAGATGCCAGCTTTAAGCTGAGGCAACACTAGCACCACTCCTCATTTTACCAGAGGACACTTCCCTGCTCTCTCTGCTTACTCCAACACTGATCAAACAGGAACCCTCACCCATTTATATTCCCCTCAGACTCCACTCTGTTTTTAAACAAGAGAACTCCAACCCAAACCTCTTTATTCCTGAAGACTACCAGGAACAAGTAAGATGTAATCAGTGGATCAGATGAAGAACCCATTCAGATGACCACCCTGCTTTCTACCAAGGAGAACTAGGAAGGTTGAGACCTAGGAGTTTGTTGAAAGGAAACCCCCACTATGCACTATATTAATACAATAAAAATATGTCCAACACCTCTACTTCTGCTGCACTTTGAGCTAGACTTGAAGACTCTGATGACTGGATAAATGCAGTCATGGACCAATTCCACATTCAAAATATAATGCATGGAATGGTCATAGACCAGCTAAAAGATTCCATGAATGCATTGGAGAAAAGAATGGTGGAGCTATTAGCATTCTTTGAGGGAAAAAGCCCCAAACCCAAAGACATAGCTATGGACACATCTGAATCATCAGCAGTCCCTCAAACAGAACACTTGACTTCTGCATCCCAGCAGAAGATCAAAATTTTCACAGATCCTGGGAAGTATGATGGAAACATCACTAAATTCAATGAATGGTGGGCCAAGATGAGGGCCTGGCTAAATGTCAACTAGGGAATAATCACACCTGGATCATATGAAGCAGTGGTAGCTGTCCTCTCTTGATTGGAAGGACAGAAGGGAGGAATGTTCATGCAAACAAGACTAGTGCAAGGTTTCTCATATATGTGGGCCAAGTTGGAAAGAGAAATTCCAACCAACTTCCACCCCTCCAATCAGAAAGACTGGGCAACTGCCCAAATTGAAAAGCTTACCCAAAGAACCTTGAGGACAGATGAGTTCCTCACAAAATTTGAATACCCAAGTGGGTATAGATGAATCTCACACCATTCAGCTGCTAGAAAAGAACACAGCAGCATGAATAATTGGACAAATCTTCCACAAAGGAGCCAGAATGGCTGACTTCACCACATACATCACAAAGATTTGATCAGTGGGAAATGCCATCAAATCAGTAAACTACCTCTTACTAAACAGCTGTCACTCAACAAACATTCCTAACTATGACTGAGTGACTGAGTGTGAGTCAATCTTCTCTTCTCTTTGTCCTGAACTGATGATAAGAAACAAGCAGTTTACATTCATCCAGATAAGTGAACATTTGGAGGGTCATAGGATTCCATTGACTCAATGTTGAATTGTCAGTGTAGCACTGGTATTACTTGTACTATGATGTTTGTATCTTTTATCACCATTCTGTGTATTGTGGCTTGTAGCAGACAGTGTAGTGTTGCCTCAGCTTGAAGCTGGCATTTTTTATCTCACCCATTTTATTGTCAATTGCTATTGTATCAAGGTCAATGTATAGCCTTTAGTGGTAGTTATCACTCCTTAAACATTTGTAGAGATTGCTCCAGTCACTCTTGAGTTATGCCATTAAGCTGTTCTACAGCTTGAACAAAGCCAACACTAACATAACTCAATTGTATGCAATATTGTGATCTATTGGCTGAATCAAATTGCAAAATTCTTTTTGCAGGTGGTAGATATAAACACAGGCTATGATTCATCTACTGACACTTTACATTTTTATGAAGAAATGAATATTCTACATTCAAAAAGCTGAGAGAAAGCTGAGAAAAGCCAGATGCTGAGCTGAGGCAACACTAAGCAGACAGCATCTATTTTATTTTATTTTGTTTTGTTTTCTCTTTGGTGCTTTGAAAATGAGTATAGGAGTGACTTTTGTGCTGACTTAGCTCTCAAGTCATGGGCTCCATACTGGTAGCTGTCAAATTAGCCAAGACTTGGCTATCTCTGCTGAGCTGTTCTGATGGCTTAGTGCAGCTCAGCTCTGGCTTGCTAAGCCCCACAACACTAGTCCCTCTGTTAAGGTCTATGCCAACTTGGGGGTCATAACTCCAGAACTCTGGGGTTAGATTGAATGGGATTTGACTTCACCATATGTGGTGTGCTCTTGTCACAGTCTGTCCCTGGATTTCAGAGGAGTGGAGATCAGAGATAGAAGAGTGGACTGATGCTGGGTCAAGTCTGGAGTGAAGACAGGAGGTAAGACTGTCAAGGCCTTTCAGAGGAACAGGAGGTCAGAGGTGAGTCAGAGATAGAAATGCTAATATTCAGACTGAGGATTACAGAGAGTATCTATGAGTTTATATAGTTGGAGGAGAGTCAGATTAGTAATCAGAGTGGAGCAGATTAGTAAAACAGAGAATGACTAAATACTGAGTAAGATGGAGAATGACAATGACAGAAGGTGGGAACATAATAAGCAGAGTGGAGTCAGATATGTATGAAAGCTGGAGCTGTGCCCTAAGCAATGCACAGGTACAAAATATGACACCCTCCTTATATACATATGTGAGGTTCTTATCTACCAATCAAAAGAGGAGGATAAGAACAATAAGAGACAAGAATACAGTAAGTCATGAGAAATGACTAAAGATACATTTGTATTGTATCATATGAGTAATATGGTGGCTCAAAGAACTGTCCCAATGTTTGCACATTTTCCACTAAACACAATAGTATGCAATAACAACTAAACTGTACCTAATCATGTCAGTATATGAAATAAAGTAGTCACTCTTGGCTTTCTGATGGACCAAGAATTGAAGGATTTCAATACGATTCGACAGAGTTACAGCCATTTTAAAATGATTACTTATTGGGACAGTTCTTTGACTTTAAGTTTTGATTATATATATTTGACCCTAGGATGCTGTAAAAGTGGTGACATAAGTGTAATAAAGGTGCTAT
>JBBPMU010000205.1:0-39390 GCA_038090475.1 Wakefieldia striispora | reverse complement strand
CCAGCGAGTCAGAATGAAAGGACAGATATGGCGAGTAAAACAGCGGACCCTTTCGACGAAGGAGCTTCGACAGGAAGTGCAGATTGGCTCAGGGGTCTACGAGAATGAAAAGCATGAATGCGAGGAGGGAGACGAGGAGAAGGCGATACCATGAATGGCCTCATTTCGGCATGACACTTTGAGTGGGTGTGAGACGGATATTATATGCGATGGGCAAGACATACTTCGTGGCAATACCAGAGTGGTTCTCTGGACGACATTTGAGATGGATTTGAGCGTTGACAACGGCGATGATGATGGCGAGGTGTTATGACGCCAGGGTTATTCCTAGTAGCACCGCATCCTGTATTTGGAACATCTCATTCTTGTCTCTTACCAATACATAAGGTCAGTCATCGACTATACATACGCCTCTGTTTCGGGATGAACTTGCATTTGTTCCCTATTATACGACTCTCCATGAGATCAACTCTTTTGGGTTTTTCTGATATCTCTGGACTGGCTCTCCTTTGAATTCCTTGCTGACCGTTGTCATTCATATAGTCACATGATGAAGTCCAATCGACATGTTGTGCGTTATTCTTCTAGTTCTCTGTGCTCCCTAGTGAAACCCCCTCTCCATTCCCACCCTATTCCACTACCTGCTCCATGTTCTTCGACCGTCTTTGGAGATTCCTCAAGGACGTCCTCTGCTGCACATCCCATCCTCTCGTCGCGGAAGAGTTGGTACTGGACTGCGAAAAACAATCCTGGGACACCCACTCTAACTTCGATAGCGAGGGAGTACGAACGTGAGAATTGCCTTGGGACGCCGAACCTCAGCACCGGAACACACTTCATCGACAGCTATTTTGACCAGCCTAACTCGTTTTCGCTGCAATCGGCAGGCCGAACTATGTAGCGTACACCCTACCGTCACCAACAACCACCCTGAATTATGCCTGGACAGGCTGTTGGGGATGCTTCTTTTCCAGGTAGTCAGAGATGAACATTCCCGCTGCCCCGACGGTGCACACTGCCATGGACACATATAACCTTGTCCTTGCTGGGAGCACTGTCCACGACATGAGCACGATGTGGTTCTTTGTATACAATCTACCTTACCTTTGTATGACTCCCATAATGACCGGCTGCGAGCGGACCCCTGTGAGTTTAATGAGCCTTGACGTCCTTGCGACTTGTCCGACATGAGTGTTTGAGACGAGATGAGAAATTTGAGTTCAGTTGCCGACCAAATCTCGTCTCTCGCTAACCCCACATGTTCACCGGTCTGGTAAACACGCACGTCTTTCTCGCATCGTCCGCCACGCTCAATGTCGTCTAGATCGAACATCTCGGTACTATTTCTTCCGTCCAACGGGATCCAGGAGGTTGCACTCTGACAATATCCGACTCGGCGCCCATTCTGGGTGACTGTCATGTTGGTGATTCGATAGCAGTCAATGGGGCGTGTTTGACTGTTACCGAGTTCGACAAGGACCAGCAAGGGGGTTACTTTAAAGTATGGTTGGCCAACGAAACACTGGACAGAACCGATCTCGGTGCGGACGCATGTTGGCGGTCCTATCGTGTTCCATCTCGACGTGCGTTTGCTAGGTGACCGCGTAGCTGGCGAGCAGGTGAACCTCGAGCGTGCCATGCTTGCACACGTCAGGTTTGGGGGTCATTTTGTGCAGGTACGCACGACGCACGCAACCGCATCATCACATTGACCACTTGCACTAGGCGCACATCGACACGACCGCCATCATTGTTCGAAGAGAGCATGACGGTGATTCCTTACGGCTGTGGTTCCAGCTGCCCGAGCCCACAGCTGGTCGTCCATCACTGATGCCATACCTCATCCCGAAAGGATATGTCGCGATTGACGGGACGTCTCTCACGTTGACGGAAGTGGATGACGCTCAGCGGATGTTTGGGATTATGCTCATCCAACACACGCAAGAAAAGATCACGCTTGCGAAGAAATCTGATGGTGCGCGGGTTAACATCGAGGTGGACATGGTGGGCAAGTATGTCGGGAAGAGCGTGATTGCTGCGTTGGGTGGTGGAGGTGAGGAAGGGATACGCCGACTGGTGGAAAAGGTGGTGGAGAATGTGGTGGGGTAGACTAGCCATTGTGTTACAATTTTTGAATTGTGTAAAAACGCGGTTCTGTAGCGTGAGTAACTCAAGTTACTGTCAGTTTCTTACAGGTACATTACCATCTAATGGACGTTCCTCTTAGAAAAGTGAGTTTACTCAACGTGTCGACTCCGCATCCCCGGCCTCTGTGTCGACCTCTCGATACAGGTAACAGCAAGAGTCGACCTGTCCGCAACAACCACTCGACCCTCCTCTCGACACCAGTCGACATCCCGACCAGCTTCCCCCATAAAACACGCCCCGTTCTCGCTCTCTCCGCCTGCCTTCCGTCCCAAACCCACCGTCGCCACCGTCCGGAAGCTGTCCAGTTCTAGCTCTCTCAACGCGACCAAGACCAACGATGTCTCTCCCAGTGCCTCCAGACCAGCCTCGCCTCTGCGACCCTCCCGAGCCCTGCCGAACGGATCGGAAATGACCAGCTCACCCAAAGCCCGCATTACGGCCAGACCTACTTCGCGGCCCCGTATGAGCCCCGTACAGCCCAACTCGGCCAGCTCGGAACCACGTCAGCGTGCTCTCACCACCGCGTTTGCCAAACTCAAGCTCCCTCCTTCCGAAGATAGGCCGCGAAGCGGGAGTGTAGTCGCACTGCATCACGCCCTTTCCATCTCGGACCTGAATACCTATTCCCCAGCATCCTCACCACGTTCAGTCGACCCAGACATGGGTCGCGTCAACTCTCCACCACCACTACCACTAATCAAGATCAAGTCGAAAGTCACCGGTCTCGTCAAATCAGCCTCAGCGATCCCAGCTGACGCACTGTCACGATCGCTGTCACCACCTTATGCCACAACGCGTCCCATACATCCCCGTGCTAGGACACCTTCGATAACGACCAGCTTTTCTTTGAACGATCCGGCACCCTCAGTATTTTACCCTATCACGACCGCTTCGCCTGCTGCCAACCCCCACCGCTATACTCCTCGCCGTGCACCGTCGCCTGTGCGGTCTTACCCATCTCAAACACCTTCGAGCGAGCCTTTTTCCGCAAAGAGATCGCCTCTGAACCCCAGGGTGGACCCGGCCTCGGTTCCCCTGCCCCCACATTCGCCCCCGATTTCCGCACTCTCCATCTCTTCCAAGTCATCGGTATCCAGAACGTCGGCGTCCCCGAACACCGACCAGACGACGGACAACCAGATACCAAGCGTGTTGTCTCACGTCAAACACCTCAGCATGGAATGGGCCGGCCAGCCCGGTTCGTTCTTTCCGCAGGTAGACCTAAGTGCCCGGACGAGGCGGGACCGTAGTCCTTCCAAAGAGCGGAGTCCGCGTGGCCTCCACGGCGGCGAAACCGATGCCGAATCAGACGGGTCCGAACGACAGCTCAGGGCCGAGGCCAAGACCAACCGCAAGGTGCGTGTGTTTTGCCGTTGTACAGGTCCGTTCATCTCTGAGAGAAACGGTTTCTGCGCAGATCGCAGACCTGGAAATCACCAATCGCTCTCTGTTAGCGATCAACGCGACGCTCGAAACGACCAAGAATCGGCAGGCGAAAGAGATTCGGGATTTGCGCCGGAAATTGAGAGAGTCGAGGCTCATCCTTCCACCGCGGACGTTCAAGGCTGTCACGTCTACCTTAGAAGAGGAACACAGTAGTGAGGACGAGGGTGAGGACGAGGACAGTGGCGCCGAGGAGGGGACGGACGAGACGTACCAAAGGGTGAGAGGGTTGATTGACAACCTCATCGAATCTGGCAAGAGGGCCCTTCAGACGCGGTCAGAAGACTTGCGCGCGAGTCTGGCCACCAAGGTTCTGAATGCTGACGAACTGCGCTCGTGGGCAGATTTCGGGCAGGATGGTTACTCGAACAAGGAAGATGCAGACGATCAGACAATACGCAGTCGCCATCTATCTCCTGCCTTGCTCGCTGTGCCAGACAGTGGTGACGCGTCCTCGGCTGAAAGTGACGGGGAACTGGCATCAGACTCGCGATCTTCAGCATTACCCCCGATCACTATCACGCACACCTTATGATTCCTTATCACGCCTCATGTCACGCACTTTTATTAGCATGGTGATAGATTGTTCAAGATATCTTTATATACCCTTCGTGAATAGAATTCCTCGCAGGATCTTACGCCGATGTCACAAGCACTCTGATATCTATCCATATAAATAAATGATCCAGGGTATCCTGCATTGGGCTCGGGAACCCGTAGCAGGCAACCAAGTCTCGTCCGTCGTGTGTCAATCATCACCCATTCTTTGTGCTCGCTTAGCGAGCTGTGAGCGTCTTTGTGAGCACAATTTCCAAGAATGGTTCGAAACACGCTTACCGCTGCAGTGTTAGGACCGAAGAAGAAGACAACTCAAGACAACTTGTCCGAGCGTCGAGTGAGGGTTTGTCGTCAGTCTGTTATCAACTCAAAGTGAATCGATATTCAGACTGGGGGTACAGTCTGCGAACTACCTACTTAAATACCTTACCTATGCGAGCACGGACCATCTGGGGATAGGGTTAGGCTACGGGGTTAGGTGCTAGGGTTCGTGGAATAGGGTATAGGTAAGGGGAATGGTCGGAGGGTTAGAATGAGCGTAAGGGTTAGAGATCGTGGGAATTAACGAGCGCGAGGGTTCCATCTACTAATCTCACATGCAGCCAAGTCCATCTGACCAGACGGCGGGGCCAGTTTCGCTGCGCTTGCCCTCGGTGCAGTTACGTTCCCGGCAGGAGGCCTGGGAGCTGTAGGGATTGGAGGTTTTCCCGGAGGTTTGACAGCACCAGGTTTCGCAGCGACAGGTGGCGGAGATCCTTTAGGCTTCGAACCAATCGGAGGTGGTGGCGGTTTTGTCCCAGTCGAGCTAGGAGGTCGAGAATTCGCTGGTGTAGCATCTGCGGAGTCGTTCGCGGATGCTGTGGACTTCTTCCAAGGAGTGGCAGAACCATTGGAGGGTATGAGGCCAGGAAAAACTGCGACTGGCTTAGCGGACAAGTCTGCTGTGACTGACTTGACCGCCACGTGCACCTTCGGGATGGTTGGTGTGGGTGACACAACCGGAGCCGACGGCGGAGGTCTACGAGCTGGCGGTGGAGGTGCAGCAGGTGCTCGTGGCTTCTTGGGCACGAGCTCAAGATAGTTATTCGGGGCCCAACCTTCCTCGTCATCTTTCTTGACCAACCACCAACCATTGTTATCCTTTTCTACAAGTTCGACGACATCATCCTTTTGCAACGACATCTCTCCCTCCTGCCCTTGGAAGGCAAATTTAGCTCGGTACAGCTCCACATCGGGTTCTTCAGGTAGTGAAACCGGTGCGATATTCCTTGCTGGCGGTGGTGGCGCGGGCGGAGCGGGAGTGGGTTTCACAGCATTGGTCGCAGGCTTTCCAGGCAGGGGTTGGGCAGCGGGCTGAGGTTTAGACACATTCTTTGGCTTCTGCAATCACATGTCACGATGTGGTTGTCCCCGGCAACTGCGACTCACGTTAGATGGTCCACCGGCACGCAGAAGCTTCCCTTGTGTGATCGGTCTGACGACACCCTGTTTTCTCTTGGCACGGGGGCGCGACGTGCTGTTGGGGGGTTCGCCAGATGGAACATGAACGGTATGGCTCTTGTAAACATCGTCTCTTGGAATCGTCTCGTCCTTGACAAACTTGATTTGCGCCTTCTTGTCCTTCTTCTTTGCATATTCGATCCTAGATTCCGTGAATACATAATGGGGAACAATAAATCCATGCTCACGTCGGGCCGACAACAACATTGATGGAGGCTTGCGTTAATTGCAAAAGGGAGGCGAGAAGCTCAGTCTTGAAGTAGCAATGGAGGACAGGATCTCCTTCTTCCGATGCACCGCAGTTAAAGACCTGCTCAGAATTATGAGATAATGGGCCAGGAATAAAGGGATACACTCACAAACCAGTCGTCTCGTAAGTTCGACAACGAGATGCTCTTGATCGTGATTAGTGGTATCTTGCGTTCAAGTGACGTATATATCTGTCCATTTTTTTGAGTTGACATTGCAATGTACGCGGCTTTGTTCGTCTAAGAGCAGTGAACCAAAATGGTAGCTGAATATTCCTTGGCGCTTACCACGACTAAAAAGCGCGGGTTCGGTTTACTTGATCGGCCCGTCTTCGAGACCAGTATTTGTGCCTTCGAGCTAAATGCCACTTGATCGGCTACGCGAGAATTTTGAGTGGAGGTCATAACGAAGAATAAGCAACCTGACCACCAAGACCACATGCATTCCGCAATTCCGCGCCGAGGGCATTTTTGCCGTTGACGTCGAGATAATCGCCTATGAAACGCCGGTAGCTGAGGAGACTATAGCGTCTGCGTTCTTTTCTGCCCGCCAGGACTTGGTGTCCGTATTCTCTGACTTTGGCGTACTCAATGCTCTCCTTGTTATTCCTCCAGAAACGTTGAATACGCTTCGCACATTCGTTCTTGTATCGCCAGTAATTCCGCCAAGCCCGCTGAATGCGGGCGGCCATGTTATGCCAGTAACGATCGCGCATCGTTTCTAGGGCAAAAAGCTTTCAAACTCATCAGCCAAACGCCATGAAGAAAGAGCAGTAAGAACACACTGTCTCGGGATTCTTGATAAACGCTTTCGTTACACCCATTTGCCATTCATCCTTGACGATTCCGGTGTCTTTAAGAATCTGTTCGCATCCGGACTTCGCGTCTCCTTGCCAAATGTATTCACCAGCATAAGATGTAGACGGAGATAGCAGGTAGAATCGCTCGACCATCTTTTCAAAAGTATTCCGATAGGCAAAACCTGCCCGACGAACACGGATATTTTCCTGGAGCCCGAGGTATTTGATCTGGTGAAGGATTCCCTTAGTGTCATACTCTGTTGGACTACGGTTCTGGTTTGGTTTAATCGTCCTTATATAGGAGGGCTGGGCTTTCATCAGGTTATCCACGAGCGCACTGGCTGATGCCTAAGAACATCAATGACTCCATACCACTACTGAGTAGCAAGGGATAGCTACCTTGATCCTGTCCCCAGCCGTCGGTGGCCGTTTCTTGCTATTCGGATCCGGTCTATCTGGAAACAAGTTCTGAAGGAATTGGTTGCCACTGCCGCCTATGAGATCAAAAAGGTCCTTGACTAAAGCGTCCTTGTTTTTGTCCGTCATGCCCGAGATGTTGTACATCACATCACCAGCGTAATGCTTGACAAGAAACTGTGCTCCGCGAGCCTCGAAATGGGGATTGGAAGAGAGCATGGCTGTGCGTTGTACGAAGCTATTGTCAGCCGCGGCAGGATCGGCGTGCGCAGTAGCGCAAGCGTCGTTGAGCGCTGCAAAAATTCCTGGGGGCTTACGCTCTTCGATGAGATCACAGACAATTTTGTTGTTGAAATAATTGATAGGCGTCCATTTGATTTGCTCCCTGACGTATTCTTCCTGCTCGGTCTTGAGTGTCAACTCGATAAAGATCTGCTGTAGTTTTTCGTTGACATAGTTGATGCACAATTGCTCGAACGAGTTGTCCTTTGGTTGGAAAGGTATACGTGGCGCGTTGTGTAACTATAATGACTGACATACCTCGAAAATCTCAAAACCAAATATGTCCTGTTGCATCGTCAGAGATTCAATCGGAACGCTCATAATTCCACGGACCAATATGCCGATGATTTGTGCGGTAGCACTTCTTGGCTTCATTGAAACGTTGATTCTCGACACGATCCACTCGAACAGATTATTGTAAATCGCCTTCGCAAGGGCATCTCGAACCGCCGTAGCCTGAGCCGGGTTTAAGGGGACGTCATAGATTGATCCCCGGCGACCGCCCCGTTGCGTTTCGACAACCTTCGAGGTGAGAACCTTTTGGACCATGGTAGACTCCACTTCCATGAGATAGGCGATGAAATCTGCGACGCCGGCATCAGTGATAGCAGCGTTCCCATCGTCCATTTCTAGAAACTGAACGTTTCCTAGCCACAGGATGATGGCGAGCATTCGGAATATCTCGCTCTGTTCCTGCTCGCTTAGCCCGACGATTCGCATTGCATTCTATACCAAATCAACACGTTTATACCATTTTCATGACGAGAGGAAACACTGACGAGTGTGTCTGCGTAGTCTTCGGTATCGTTTATGCCTTGTACCTTGAGACAGTTACTCATGCTGGTATACGCATACGACTCGGGACCCTGAAGTCCAAATTGTTCTGGGCTGTTGATCAGTGGTGTTCGGCCGTGTTTCAAAATGCATACCTCGTTGCTCGTCGGACGCGGCTTTGGTAAATTGGTAAAAGATATGAAAGTTCCGTTCGTTCTCAACCTGGCCAACGACACGGCCTTTCTCTAGTAAGTAATTGGTAATCTGTGCACCGACGGGTTCGCCGCGAGTGTTGAACATGATCTCTAGGTATTTTCCCTGACGAATCACATGAACATTAAGGCTAGCGACGAAAAAAGAGCCATACATGCCGACTTGAATTATTGTTGCGAAGGGTTTTGGCGCAACCGAAACTTTCCAATAATGGGTTGGTAGCCAAGACCATGTCTTTAATTTCCTGAATGTTATTATCCTGACCGCCGGACACGGCGGCTATGTACTGCATAATACGCTTCGCAGCCTCGGTTTTGCCTGCCCCTGATTCGCCTGAGATGATAACGCATTGGTTCTCGTGATAGGCATTCATGTTATAGTAAGCGGATTCGGCGATTCCGAAAACGTGGGGTGGAACCTCTAAACGGTTCTTGCCCTTGTACTTCTGCAGCACTTCGTCGGAGTAGATGCCGAGATCTGAGAAGGAGGAAGAATAACAAATGGAATAGGAACACGCAGATCGCGGTACCTTACCTCTGAACGGATTCACAGAGATTAGGACACCTCCGATATAGGTATAGATTTCGGCGTTCGTCCAGCGTTTCTGGAGGTTGTCATTTATGCTTTCGTTGCTAATAGTTGTGAGAAGGGTCATATCAGACACGCCGACCTGCTTCTTCTTGAAACCCTCTTTCCAGTCCGCCTGATGAATGGTGAATTACAGCGCGTGACCCTGGTCAAACGTGCTCCGGACGTACTTTTGCAACCTTGGCAGGTCCGGTCTTGGGAGTCGCAGCCCTCTTGGCAGCCTTCTTGGATATCGCCTACAATACGTGTTAGTACCGCACATGCGATGGTAGCTGGGTTGCGTACCATGAACTGGGTAGTTGGGTCGGTGTCGATGGTGATAGCGACACACGTACCCCGAAACCGCTCGGAAAGTTAGCTGTGCTTGGGGTCCTGTTACCTGCGGCTGCGCAACGGCAATTCCATAAATGCTAGGCACTCTTTGCGTAGCAAACCTATACTAGTACTATAGTACTATCACACCACACCCACACCACACCATGGTCAAGGCTTCTGACATCGTCCTGATCCTCGTACGTCCAGCTTACTCTCCATTTCGACTTGCCACTCAGACCTTATAGGTTGCGATCATCTTCCCTCCCGCAGCCGCGGCATTCATCACCGGATGCAGCTGTGACTTGCTCATAAACATCTGTCTGACGATGTAAGCACTTCGTACCCTCTTTCGGTCTTGTTCTAACCCACAAGCTTAGTCTTGGTTACTTCCCTGGCCATATCGTACGTCATGCTTCAGTCCACATGTATTACCAACCTGACGTCCCTCTAGCACGCATTCTGGCTCATTTACAAGAAGATGCAAGCGGAGGAACATTATGGCCAAGGAGGATTCATATGTGAGCAAACATGACATGAGTTCTTGCATCATCTGACAGTGCGCTGCAGACACTGGCAGTGGCCAATATCAGCCAATCAACAACGCATACCACCCCGCTGCCCCCGGTTACGGTACGATTCACCAAGCCTAAATCGTTAATGAGACGGTTACCCCCTTTTGGGATACATGTATCGGACATTGCCTCCTTGTACCTTGTCTGTCGTCTGCTTCTTGTTGTTATCCTAAACCAACTTTGTATGAGTCATCATCTGCTGGAAGTCTGCAAGGTTCATGGATTTGTCTGGCGAAGTGGAGAACGCCTCTAACATTTCCATTATCTTTGGAATCCGTCCATCAGAGAGGCTTACTTGAACATCGAGTATGTGTACATTACCTCCTCCATCTTGAGGTTCTCTTTGAGCAAATCTGCGACGCGAGTGATGTCCTTGATCATGATCCGTTGGCCGTCAAGCTCGCTGTCTGGAATGCGAGGGAAGAATCTAGCAAAATCCTGTCGACATTGCGCTTTCCGAGCCTCAGTCAGCTGTTTTGAAGTGTCCGTTCCGGAGCTGCGAGGAACCTTGAGCACTTTCTTCGCTTTTGCAGTCGTCCGAGTCGGTCGCTCGTGGTACTCGTCGTTTGAGGCGTCCTCCGGATCCGTGTCCGAGGACGGTTCTTCGATATGATACTCGTCGCTGTCTGGACCACTCTCCGCGTCCATCTCGATGTCTTCACCTTCAATCGCGTTTTCTTCGTCGTTCCCATCATCGAGCTCCGCTTCTAGCAGGGCAGCACACACCGCTCTCCAATCCTTCTTGCTAACTCCGTCGCTGTGCGAGTATTGTGCCCCCCAGCCGGCGGCTGCCTTCATGAACACGCCCATGATCTCATCATCAGGCTCCAAATCCAGGAGGCTTAGAGCAAGAGGAATCTCTGACAGGGAAATCAAAGACTGAGCAGATTGGTCTTCGACGATAAACCCGCCAGCCGTCAAAGCTGGCCCAGGTTCTGACGAGTCTTCGATAATGAAACCACCAGGGGTAACATCAAACTTTGACCGTGGCAAGTGTATCCCAGGTGATACAATTGAATCGAAGGCATTGTCAATACGGTGTCTGAGTCGGGCAGGGAGTGTTATGAAAGACGGGTCATCCTCATTGTCTGTGGATGACATAGTGACAAGTTTAGGACAACCAACAAATACTTCGATCTATAGTGTGTATTACTGAATCATTCCATCTTTATGTACTACCCCCGTCCAATGGACAGAATATCCTTTTGTGGGGCCTGATGTTGCCGGATTTTCTCAGCTCGCAGGGAAATCACATCAGCCTTATCAACTACGAGACAAAGTGAGATTGTTCGTCAAAGTCGTCCCCAGGCTGTAAGCATTTCTCATTTCGGTCTGGTATTAATTTTATGTAACTTCTACACCAGTTAGAGCATCGCCGGCAATCTGTCAAACGGTAATGAATCCTGTATATACCAGCTTGTCCTGGAGCGTACGAAATCACTCCCGTACCACACGTATCAAGGACATAAAATAGACGTGATAATAAATTTTTGGACTTCATCAACAGAGTCGGGATCGGCGACTCTACTCGCCGTTACGATGGAGTTAGCTAGACAACGCTACAAGTTTCTTCTTGGCCTCCGCTGCAGGTCCAACGATCACGTCCGCAAAAGAGCCCAATTCTCCTCTTAGCAGCCTGTCAAACGCGACAAGCCACCCCGTTTTCCTTACCTCATCTTTGAGTGCGTTTTGGTGTGACGAACCCACGAGATTCGACAGGAGGTTATCAATGCAAATAACACCTCGATGCACAAGGCCCGGGTCACCATGTGCTGCGCCGGCGTCCTCCCTCACATCATCAGCTTCGATATGGACACTAGGGTCAATGAGTTGTGCCAGGACAAGGAAGGCTCGGTGACGTTCCATCTGGAGATCTAAGATTGCCTCGCATGCTGTTTGCGTGTTCGTCAGCATTGCCAAAGCCCCCGATGCTGCGAGGCGTGTAGGCAGATCCTCCACGTCTGACATGGCAATCAGGACCTGGATCTTTGAGTTGGAGGTGCCATCCCGCGGTGTTTCGTTATTGACTCTCGCATATCTTTCAAAAACGAACTCCGAACCCGCAACTAGGTTGCAGACAAGTTCGGTAGCGGCTCTACGAATGAGTGCGTGGTCCTCCAGCATCAGAAGCTCGACCTTGTTAGGAAGGTGGGGAACATTCGCGATGCGAGACGCCAAAGTAGGACCATGAGACGCCAGGTTCGTTAGGGCCATCATGGCTTCGAACTGCTGCAGCATGCTTGCAGATGGGTGAAGGAGTAGTTGTGAGAAGGGTCGGATTGCGTCGAGTACATTACCCTCATTGGGCCCAAAAACCTGAAGTGGTGGCGCAGTAATAGCAAGCTTGACAAGTGCTTGAACGGCCGGGAGTGCTTCTTGGGGGAGTGGATCCGAGGATGAGGATCGAATGATGCGGGTCAAAGTCTTGGAACCACCTCCTTTCAAAATCTCTCCTCTATTTTCTCTGGACTCCGTGAGACTCAGAAGTACCTGACCGAGGGACGAACGAATCCCTTGACTATCCAACCCAGATGCCGTGGCTAGCACATCCAGTACTCCGGAACTGATAGCCCTACGACACCGGGCCTGGACTTTGCGTTCAGATTCCAGAGGGTCCGGTTGTTTTTCGACACTTTGTATCCCCGACTGTTCGCCACTCTCTGCCATCCGCCGCAGTTTCGCAATCTGTTGCTGTTCCTGACTCAACTGCGGCCTGTGTGCACAAAGGTTGGCGATTATCACGACTACCCCGTAGATAAGCGTGGAATTACTTGTCGCGTCCGCTGTAGCTTTTCGTTTCGGAACGAAAGAGAAGAGGCGCTTCAAGAAGGCGCTGTTTGCTAAATTCTCTTTCACAGATGGATTGACGCTGAGATATGCCAGTCCTTCAACGACTTCGTTAAGACAACTGTGGATATCTTTGCTATTCATGATTACGTCAGTCAACTGGGCCGTATGGATGGTGTCCTCTTGTGCTAAGGTATCGGCAGCGGGGGTGGTTGCAACGGAGACGGATGCTCCATCTGAAGATGATCCATGGGCCAGTTTGACCAGCGCAAGGATGGCTACTGCACGCAAGGCATCGTCGGTGGTCTGAGAAGACTTCTCCTGAAGCCAGGCAACAGACTCTTCGGAAAATGCTTGCCGACAAGCCTTGTGGCTGCTAGCCTGTGCATAGAGACGAACGAGTGCGAGTGAGACCGACGACGATGTAGACAGCTCGAGGGTAGTGATGAGATCGGTGAAACCATCCTCCGTAAAGATCTGTGCAGCCGATTGCCAGTCGACCTGGAAGAGCGCACAGTGGAACGTGACGGCCGCCAGGAGAGCAATCTCCTGGGATTGCGACAGGTTTCCTGCAATTAGAGGTTGGAATACGCGAGACAAGGCTAGCGTCCCTTGGTCTGACTCGTCTCCTCCTGCCTGACTTTTCTCCGCAGACTTGGACGCACGAACACCTTGGCAGAACGCGGACAATACCAGATATGCTTTGGGGCGCGAGGGGGAGGGTTGAGTGGGCACGAAGGCGGTCACGAGGTAAGACAATTCGTCTGGTAGCAACGAAGATGGGTCTTTCGATTTGGCGAGCAAAGCATCCATGGATCTCTCCGTCTGTTGTACTATTTTGTCCGACTCGGTTCCAGGGATCGAGGTCATGATGTGGCACGAACCAGGTTTGTGTCGGAGTTTCCGCCCTAGTTTATGCCGACTTTGTGCCAGCTACGTAGATCTTGGATATCCAATATGAGTGCTATCCACCCGAGCACTCCAACATCTACTCATGTTGCCAGATACACCACAATAGATTCCAAGCATACAGTTCTATTTAAATTACCTAACGGCGAAGTGCGTAGCATCAAGATCGAGAAAGACTCGTAAGTCAACATCTCAAGTGTAACCAGCTGACTTACATTCCGCCAAGGACCGTGTCGCTGGGTAGAGTGGGCTCGTTCCCTGCTAATGAAATCATCGGAAAACCATATGGATTTGCCTACGAAATTCAAGAAAAGAAACTCGAACGTTTGCCTCCCCGTACTATGGCCGAAGTTGGTCGGTAGACCGATGCTTGTTTCTCGCATTACCATTGACCGTCCGACGGCAGAGGAAACGGACGCGACCAACGAACTCATTAACGATGGGGAGTTCGTTCAGCCATTAACTCTAGACGAAATTGAAGCACTCAAGAAATCTGGCGTCCATGCTTCAGTACGGTCATGTTGCGCATCATAACAAACCCTCGGAGCGAACCTGATACCCCAGGATATCATCAAAGCTCAAATCGAGCAACATGCAAACTATTCCCTGAAAACGGAGTACAGCAAGGACAAGTATAAAAAGCGGAAGGAGGCAAAGTGAGTGGCTGAATCACGGCAGTAAGCAGCACAGTGACGTTTCGAGCAGGTACTCGAAGAGCTTCGAGACGATTGAGCCGAGCGTGTACAATATCTGCGAATATTGGTTCAAGAAGGATCAGAATAGAATAAGGGACATTCGTCCCGATACACTCTCTCAAATACTGAACTTGGCCAATGTGCGCCCAGGAGGGCGCTACATCATAGTCGATGATGCTTCCGGGTTGATCGTTTCCGCTGTCCTTGACAGGATAGGGTGTAAGTGGGTTCCATTGCAATCAGTGACCGTGTTCATCATCCCTCCAGGTGAAGGACGCATAATTTCAATAAATGATGCTGACTCGCCCCCTGCATATCCTGTACTGACCTTGATGAACTACGAGAGGGAGACTTTGACGTCGGTTCTATCTACTCTAAATTGGACCACAGCTCAGGAGGATTATGTTCCCGGTAAGTATGTATATTTCCTCCCCTTGTTACTACGAATGATCATTTTCATCTCTAGTAGTCGCCCCACTTGAGCCAAATTCAGGGCGTATACGCTCAGAGCGTCAGCGTCAACGCCTTGACAAGCGAAAAACAAATTCAGATGCCCTGATGAACACGCGGCAGGAGTTATTCTCAGGAGGGTTTGATGCGCTCATACTTGCTAGCGACTACGATCCATCCGAGATTGTAGAGGTGCTGTCACCTTATTTGGCTGGTTCCGCTTCGATTGTCGTTCAAGACATGTTCCTTCAGGTCCTCTTCCGTTTCTCACTCTGACCTTGTGGCTGATCGCACCGTAGCCTCTAGCAGACTTGCAGGCCAAGATACGACTCAACCCTGGTTTTCTCGCACCTTCGATTACTGAGTCGTGGTTACGTCGCTATCAGGTGCTCCCTGGTCGAACGCATCCGACGATGAATACGTCTGGTTCAGGCGGGTTCTTACTCCATACTATCAAAGTGTATGTTCGTTCACATCGGTCAACCTACACAACGGCTAATGGAACTCTACTTTCCATAAGCTATGACGACCCAAATGCAACAGCAGTTACATTCCGGCAAAAATCTAGCAAGGTTACCGACGATATGAATCCATCATCAGAACCTCATTCTCCTATACGAGCGGACTCGATGGAATGCGACGCCTGAAACATCACACTCGGTACCACAAGAGGCGGTGATTCCTCAATAACTCAATGCTTCATCGAGATACAGGTGGAAACTCGGGAAAAATGGCGGCAATAATCTGCCCATATTCTATCAGTCGACAGGAGGCATCTGGATCAATTTTAACATACCTCGTCCATAATGGTATAGGCGATATGCTGGTTTAGACGCCGATTCTGCAGCACAGCGAATATACGTCGGGCCCCGCGGCGGGCATTCGAACGACCTATCATGTTAGCGGCCAGATCTGCAACACGGATGTCAGTCAGCTCGCATGCTTGACAAGTTAGCCGATTAGACCTGGTACTAGCGCCGAGAGTTTACGATTAGCTTCGTCTCGACTCCGTAGCTTCTCTTCGGCGGTGCGGGGTTGCGAAGGCGGCCTCAGCTTACCCCCGGGCCATATATTTTCCCGTAGCGTGGCGAGAAGGGGAAGTAGACGACTCTCTTCAAACAAGGAATGTATGCTCAGGCGTATTTTCCTGGGAAACCAGAAAGAATGTGAACCACGTCGGGTATGCAAAACGTGACAACCAACTGTTCGATCGTATCCCCGAAAACCTGTTGAAGAATGATCACAATTGCTTGACGACGAAGCCAGTTGTTTTTCTTGTGAAGCTCAAAAATGGCAAGCACCAAGTCACAGATGGGTGCGGAAAAGCTGGAAGTGCTCGTTTCTCCGCCTAGTGGCTTAAGATCGCCCGGCATCTGCATCAGAGTGTCCAGGGAGGACGCTTTTCCAAATCGTTTCATAGCTTGAGCAACAATTTCTTCGTCATTGACCGCAGAGCCGGCGATCCCGGTGAATTCGGCTACCTGCCGTGTGAGACGCTGGATCATCACGTCCAACATGGAAGGCCCGAAGAACATATCATCGATGCTTTCCGTGACAGACCTATACATCGATTGAACAATGCTCTGTCCAGAGAAGATCCCTTGTCCTTTGACAGGATCGTCTTTGACCTCGGAGGCAATGAATGGTGAATCCCTCGATAGAAACACACGAAGTTCTGAGCTTTCACAAATCACAGGAATTGAGATTAGGCTCTGCAGAAAGGTCAGTGTTATCCACGTCCAAGATATTTGTCACATACCTGCAGGTATTTCTCCAGGGCTTGTCTCCTAGTGTCGATGAAAGGTCCCGAAAAGGAGGTAACTAACCGCTTGCCAGGGAAGTCGAGACCGCGGACTACAGTATATTCTTCACGAAGTTTGCTGTGCATTCTCAGGAATTCATTGTACCGCCGAGCAACCACCCAACCAGATGAGAAGGTTCCGTCTTGAGAAAGCTGTTGCACCTCAACGAGATATCGGACCACAGATTTCCCTTCCTCCTCCGCGACGGTTGAACTGACGAGAGAAACCCTCGTTCTATGCGAAATGAGGCGGTTAGCTGATTCTTGTTGTTCGTACTGGGTCTTCTGAAAGTACAATTCCCTAAGTTCTCTAGTCATCGAAGCTTTTGCTCTGCGAAGGAGGCGAAGTTCTTGTGTATCTCCCGTCAATTCAGCCTTCTTGATGAGGGTATCAAGTGTCCCCGCGTGGGCCTCCAACTTCGATATTTTCTTGCCAAGGCGGGCGATTTCATATGAAAGCTGGAGATCACCTGGTCCTGCAGGCTGAAATGACCCGTGTCCGACAGCAGGGGTGCTCTCCACCATGTCGTCTTCCTCATTGTCTTCGTCAGCATTCGGATCTTCCTCGTCTCCAAACATCCCACGTGGTTTCCTCCCGTCGGAAACTGATGCCATAAACCCATCAGTCTCCTGAACACGATCTAGAGGTTGACTGGAGTGTTGCTCCGTAGCAATGATGTCGGTCAGCGCGGCCTGGATAGCTTCCATACGTTCAGCTTCATCCAGGCTAGGTCTCCCATCATCCGGATCGTTGAAGAGAGGTGCACGCGAATCGTCCGAGGATGTCTCCGACAGGGGAGCCATAAGAACGTCGATATTGCTACGAGATGTTGCAGGCGGCGAGTAGATTGGTGGAGCTTGGACCAAGTGACTGTGCTCTAAAGAACGAATCGACGAAACAAGCGAGGGAGATGACTCGGAACGAGGAATTTGGGATCGGGTTAATGACGAAACTCCAGGAGCCGAAACGGTAGCAGACAAATCGAGTTGTTGTTGCCTGCTAATCGGAGTGGATGCTTCGACCTCGGGGTTACTGAAAGAGGCTTCTTCGACCACTCGGAACCATAACTCCGATTTCTGGAAGTCTTCGAAATCACCCTCCATTTCTTGCTCCACCTCTTTCTGAGCCAACATGACACTACGGCGGACCTTCTTATCCTCGGTAATATTAGGTGAGACCTCGTTGGCAGCGTAACTCCGAATGGTATCCACGTGCTTTTGCGAAATCGGGGACAAAGATGGATGAGGCGGCGTGGCGGAGAAGTATAGATCATTAATCAGACAGATATCCTCTCGTAGTGTCGTCGAATTGGAGGGATCTTGAATTGGATCACCCTCGTCGCCAGAGGTGTAGTCAACCGATTCCAAGGGGTTCTTGAAGCTTTCTACAGTGAGCCAAAACTGGACGAGCAATGAACGATGGCGGCGGTCCATGAATTCCATGAAGTATGAAAGGGACGTCGGATTGCCTAGAACATCTCTGAACGAGACTCGCGATCTCGCACGCGTTTCGTGCGTGACAGCCATCTGGTCAGAGGAACAAACATAAGTGGTGCGCGCGAAAAACGCCAGGGAAGTGTCACCAACCGGGTCTTGTTCGCCACCAAGGACAACAATCCGCTGTTCAACTGTACGTTTCGCGGTGTACAGCCTGTCCAAAAACGCTACGACATCTTCGGTTCTCTCTCCGTTTATCCATTCTTCCTTTTCGTGATTTGCTATTTGAAACTCAGTTTCTTGCGCTGACTACAAAGATGAGGAACATACCGAGTAACAATCTTGTCCTGCGAATTTCACCCATCACATCGTTCTTGAGGCGACGCGCGTCTAGCAGAGAAGAACAACGATTGATACTTCGAACGAATGATTCAAATTGACGGACGTCAGTGCGAATAGTGATCACATCGCCTCCAGGAGCGAGTGTGGATGGGATGCGGTGACGACGTCGCGGTGACTGAGCTTCAAGCACATTTCGTACCTTGGAAATAAGCTTCCTACAAGGAATTATTAAATGTACCATCCGAAGTAGAACGAACCTACTGTTGGTGTATCGCAGCTCCGGCCTAGCGTTGAACTTAGAAGGCGACCGACGGGAGAGACACGAAGCACTCACCACTTGCTCGATTGTACGATTCCAAAAGTCAGGATCTGTGATCATATCCATGACTGGATATAGCACGGTACAGACGACGACTTCTCGTATCACGGTCCTGAGGACCTTGCTTCGCGCTTCATTCTCTGGGAGGATGTAAGGCAGGATTCGGTCCACGATGCCTCTCAAGTGCATCTCCTCGTTCTGCTTCGTAAAGGTCGACGAAAGATTGTCCACAGCTGGATGCAATTTTTCACCCTTTCCGACGTATCGGCTGGCCAAGAGCATGTCAAGTTCCTCTGACTGCGTGAGATGGCGCTCTAGCCCAGCGCCGCGGAGAGCGACCTCTGACTGACGGAACTGTTCGACGTGAGAAGTGACTTTGGGCAAGATCCGTTTGACGAAGAAGGAAGGAACATCAAGGGTAGTTGCGCGCTGCAGGAGCTGGTCGAATGCCGCGTGCAACGTCGTTGAAACCGCGGTTGGGAAGGACGGGGAGGTCGAGATGTCCTTGTACCACGACAGTACAAAGTCGCGGACTATAAGACTCATAATGTCATTCAGGTCGGACGACACTGCAGGCATGTCGGGACATAACGAGGGGAAGGACTGAGCAGACTTATGTGACCATTGCGAGCGGGTGAGGACGGCTTGCCAAGCAGCCGGAGTGGAAAAGGCGAGAGGACGTGCGGCACGAGAGAGTGGATTTCCGGTTACAACTATCCTTGAATCGAGCCGGACTGCGAGGAGAAAGTACGTCAGGAGAGAAGATAAGACGACGAGAACGACGAAGAACGGTAAGAGCACGACAACGACAATCGGCGAGGAGACGATCCGGATGACTACTGGAATGGAGACGGCAATTAAACCGACGAGGAGGACGGTCCTCGTCGTGACCACAGGACCACTTTCATAGTCGGAGCGTTGCATCAAGTGGAGGTCATTGTCGGAGTGTCAGTACTGCCGGCAACGGCAAGCTGTTCGTCCGACTGGCGCTAAAAATATTGACAACCTCCGTCGAGCACGAGTAAGCCATTCATGTTGACAATTCAGGGTCGACTGACAATATGGCCAGCAGGCTCTTTATCTCGCTCGCAACTCGCTCCCGACGTACACATAACCCTCGTTGCCGCCTGGTTGTTCACCCTCACTTCACAGAATGTCCCCACAAACTTCGTTACGCCCTCTCTCCACTGCGGAAGGATTCGCGTGCGGTGGTGTCGCAGCCTGCATTGCAGTGAGCATTCTCCGAGCTCTCTTGGATATCCATTTCTCATGTATGCAGGTCACCGTCTCAAATCCCGCAGAGGTCGCAAAAACGCGTCTGCAACTTCAAGGTGAACTAGCAAAGGGTGGTGGCCCAAAGGTGTACAGGAATGCTCTCGACGTTTTCGCCAAGACATGGAAAAACGAGGGCATCCGAGGTCTGCAACGAGGTCTTAGTCCAGCGGTGAGAGATATTTGTGTGTTGGTTCGTGACATCACCCTCACCATTTGTTAGTATGCGTACCAGGCAAGCACGTCCATTTGTTTACGTTCTCAGTCCTCATGACGTTTCGTCAGATTCTCCTCAATGGATCCCGTTTAGGTGCGTCATTGGCCCCCGCCGTCACTTGTAAAGTTGACACAATTCAAGGTTTTTATGAACCATTCCGCCGGACGATAAACCGCGTCATTGGCAGGCCTGTGACTGAACAGATACCTTTGACGTCCGTGGCAGCCGGTGCTGCCAGCGGTGCAGTCGGCGCGGCCCTTGGAAATCCACTGTTCCTCATCAAGGCTCGCATGCAAGTGAGTGTGCATTTGGACACTACTTTCTCCTCGCATGAATCGACTGACAATCACAAAAGGCATATTCTCCAGCATTACCAGTCGGTGCACAACATCACTACAAGAGTTCCTTTGACGCACTCTCAACTATATTCCGGGCCGAAGGATTCCGGGGTCTGATCCGCGGTATAGACGCCGCTATTCTTCGAACTGCCATGGGCTCTTCTGTTCAATTACCGACCTATAATTGGACCAAGAATCAACTTGTCACAAATGGTATCCTACCTGCCAACAGTATTTGGACATACCTGGCTAGCAGTTCTGTATCGGGCGTTTGTGTGGTATGTCATGATGAAATGCGCAGATTCACGCCTTGTTCTGATGTCCTTGACAGTGCATCGTAATGCAGCCGGCGGACACCGTGCGTACGCAGGTTTCCCTTGGGCTGTTGCTGACGTTCATCAGGCTCTTACTCGCGTGTATAACCAACCAACGACACGGTTACCTAATGGACGTTTGCAAGGTACATTATACAAGAATCCTATAGACTGTCTCTGGAAGACTTTCAAGACTGAAGGGGTATTCGGGTGGTATAAAGGCAAGTAAATTCCTGTATATGTCCTCACCACGATTTACATCCTGGTTTAAAATTAGGCTCGACGGCACACTTTTTGCGCATCGCTCCACACACGTATGTGCTCACGTGCGACGCATCGTTGGTTCTACTGACTTCGTACTTGAAAGGATCATTACCTTGACTGCCAACGACATCATTCTTAGTCTTTATAAGGAACTTGTAATCAAGCAAGGCTTGTTATAGAGGTCGGACCTAGAGATTGTTACCACATAGTTGATTATCGATCAAGGGACACAGTACATATATGATAATACATTCTAGCAATCGTTGGCGCCACGAGGGCCCGTAGCACAGTGGTAGTGCGTGTGATTCCAGAAATGGTACATCCACAAGGTCATCCGTTCAATCCGGGTCGGGCTCATCTCACTATTTTTGTTTTCGACAAAATGGAGATGCATTCGGAGCCACTGGTGCGTGCATCAAATCAACCTCTCACAATGGGTGCACTTGCTCAAGAACAGTGTTAGCCCATCAATATCAGTACAGGGTACACAACAGATTAATCGACCAGCGTCCATTTCGAATTCTTCCGAGTGCTCAGATAAACTTCCCCGCCTGAGGCACGGTCCATCCACGCCGATGATTGTGTGGGAACCAAGTTTGTCACCTGCGTATATGTCAGATTCAATTACACATAGAAAGTGTGAGCAACGCACGAGATATCGTTGTCCGGGTGAAAAGGGACTTTGACCGGAACACTCGGATGTCGATAGTCCGGGGACGTCCCATACGGTGATTTGTGCCGTTAGCTTGGATGGATGCTTGTATGTCCGAGTGTCCTTCACGACGACCACACAGAAAGCCTTCACTTCTCGTGGTGGACAGGTTGACTGACACGATATTAGCATCCGACATCGTCCCAACACCTGGGAGCTCATACCTCAAGTTCTCGCTCAATCTCCCTGGTAACTTCATCCCGTTCCTGAACAGCCTTCTCTCTGATATACCGAGCCAGCCAACCAGCATCTTCGGAACTGATAGACGATAAAATGCTCTTGGCTGCGTCGGGGTCTTCGTGCAAGGTATCGTACACGTCATAAATCTCATCGGGTGGACCATCTGTGTGACTATGGGTGTCCGTCGCCTGTGATAGAGACGTGTTGCCTCACCCTCATACCGGGGACCGAATTTTGAACCCGCACGCTGTTCAAGGCGCTCTGCATGGTCGAGCAGCCTATGCCTACGTTTTTCGTATTCACACCATAACCGTGAAGTAACCAACTCTCGCTTCGTCTGTGAACAGTTAGGCAAATGAAAACTGACGCTGCTTGCCGTACCTTCCATTGCATGCTCAGCTTCAACTCCTCTTTGACGTCGTGTGGTCCTCGTTTTTGTTTCTCACCACTGGTATCTTCGATGAATTCGATGTACGCAATAGGGTATGCCTATTCAAGATCAGGATCCATTGGACAGAGGGAGGCACATATTGTCAGACCTTTATAACTGTGAACATCATAACGGCAATGTTCCCACCGTCCGCTGTTAAGCTGTTTAGTGTCGCGATGAGTGGTCCTCGTTGAAAACCAAGCTTCGCATGCCATGGTGCCATGTGTGTAGAATTTCCGGTCAACAATAAAACATTGGAGGCATAGGCTTCCAGAATCTCAGAACCTTCCTTTCGCTCCGCCGAGAGCTAACATGCAACTGAATGAAGCGAGAACACCATCAAAAATGACCAAACTAACCTTAGCACCCACTACAGCAATCTTTCGCCCAATCCTTATTTTCCCGCTTTTTATACCCCTCGTTAATGGGGCATCGATACGTGCACGTAACCTATACCAACCATCTGTTACCTCGAGCTCAGGCAAAATTGAAACTCGTAGGGTATCCTCTCCAGAGCCACCGGAAGGCCGAATTATGTCTGAGATGCAAAGTACCATTGGCGATTCAGCAGATGTATCCCTGGTTGTTATCAGCCGTAAGGGTGGACGAGAAGAGCCATTCAAATCCCGTTCGTATCTGATGGTATACTTAAACTGCAAAATTGGAGCTTTCTGTCCCAGTGTACTGACCTGTACATCAACTGACGGACGACTTCTGGCCAACACCAACGTCTCGTGAAAGGGTCACACTCGCTTTTGGGATCAAGAACGGCCATACCAGCCAATTTCCAAAGAACTAGTGGCCAGTGATTGTCAACCCACGCTTGTGTGGCGAGCGTGCAGCCCTTTGCATGTAATTCGTCTAGCATGGCTGAACGGCCGAAGACAGGAGACGATGAGGGATCGGAGGGACCTGGAGGAAAGCGTTCACGGGTCGCGAAAGCATAGAAAGAGGCTGTCCGATGATCAAGTTCAGAAAAGTTTCTGACGTGGGCTATCAGGATGGTCTGAGCGAGGGAAAGGACAGAAAACGGACGTTCCCATTTCCTCAGCTTGTCTGGCACTGTAGGTTTGGGGGCACAAGCCAGAAGTGGCGAGCGTTCGCCTGCTAGTAGGAGTAGCTGCGATACAAAAAGTGAGAAATTTACAGAGTTTCAACTTAGGCTTACTAAGATCGAATAGCTTCCCGATAATGCTCCGCTTGTTCGGTGGCGCTATCGTGACTGAGGGTGGGTATATGCGATTCACGGCCGCTCTAGGGGTGCGTGGAACTTGTAAATTTTCAAGTGCTGATGCGCTAGAAGTGCCAGCTTTCGGGACAGCTTTGAATGGTGTTATGAACTTTGGTCTTGTAATGGCGCCCCCATGTCTCGGGGTGAGACCCAACGATTTTTGAACCACGTGGTTCACGACCAAGGATGGGCGCAATGGTGATATGACCGCACTGGTCAGAGAGGGTTCGATGGAAGGGGAATGGTGGGCTCGTAAGGATGAACCGGTGATCGGAGTGAAGAGTTGTCGATGCGATGGCACAGAAGGCGTTGCGCTGACCAGGGGAGATTTGAAAGGCCTGGTTTGGCCATTACCACCAAAACTCTTCAGCAAAGTGTGCGATTTGACGGGTGTGGGTTCTGCATCTGCAAAGTTGGATAAAGAAGCAGGTGTGGGAGTCTCAGGTGGCTGCATAGAAGAGAAAGCATTTCTGGCAGAGGAGAATGATGCTCTCGCAGAGGGTACTGCTGGCGTGTCGTGAGGGGGAACGGGTTCCTTGTGTGGTAGAACTTGGTCGACCTCTTCTTCTTGCCACTTCCTCATCTTTTCTTCAGCCGCCTTCAGGGCTGCAGCTGAGGGGATGAAAAGTGACTTTGCACTTCTACCATTGATGGATGGTCTCTGGAATCCGAGTGTTGCAGCGGCGCTGAATCCGGCCAACGAGTTGGACCCTTCGGAGTTGAACCACGCGGCGTAGTCAACCTCTGGGGGGGAATCATCCGGGACATCTTGTGTATGGCCGATCGTCTTGTCGATGGCGGAGGCAGTCGCGAATGCTGCGTGTATGCGCAGTGTCTGTGCTCCCGGGGCGGCTTGAGAATCTGAGCGAAAAGGGTTATCGTCGTCGTCTACAGGAGAAGCGCACTGTTGACGAGTAGGACGCGCAAATGCCTGAGATAGCTGCGCGTCGAGGGAGTCAAACGCGTCGATGTCGTCTTGGCTGAGGTCGCCGACCTGATCATCAAAGGTGGGTGACGAGAGACGCATGCGCTTCCTTGGTGGTGAATCTAAGGATGGTTAGTCATGATGGTTCTAGGAGAAAGAGAGAGAGAGACCTGAAAGTGAGTGATACATGACGGTGATGATGATGATGATGATGATGGAATGAGAGAACGCGTGTCACATGACCTAATTGAGAGTGTGGATGACAAGTGTGTTGTGTGTGTGGATTTGACAATGAATGAAAAGTGAAATTGCAACACAACGTTGTCGTACTTTGGCAGATTCAGTTTTTGCGTTCCTTGCATTCCCCGCTCGTCCTCTCCTCCTCCCATGAATGGCTCAAATACTCCTCGCACTCCAAAACCACCACCTGCTGGTCCCGCCCCGCCTGCTCCCGTCACATCACCTCCCCCACAGTCCACCTCAACTCCACGCCCACCGCCTCACCCCTCCACATCAAACGGCACTCAGAAAACAAAGAAGAGGAACGATGCCCCCGTCGATCCCGCTGCCATGTATGAGAGCCTCAAGAATCGCATCGCCGCCCTCGAAGAGGAGGAGGTTCTCGAGGAGGAGGAGGAACGTCGCTTCGGTGCGCCAATTACCTCTCATCCGCTCCTCTGCCTCTCATTTTCATCTAGCCGAGGAGGCCGTCAAGTCCGTCAGAGGCATGGGCGAGAATGCCATCCACGCCAAATACGTTGAATTAGTATGTTGTCCATGATGTACGCGCCGACCCTTCACGCATCCTTCCGCCGATAACACAGTTCGCCGAACTCAAGAGGCTCGAACGGGATCATGCAAAGGAGAAGCAGAAGCTTGTCAAAGATAAGGATGCCGGTCCGTCCCTCACATCTTTCGTACTGTCACATGCCTCTCTCACCAGCACTCAAAGCCAAGGGTCAGCTAACAAAGGCGAATCAGACCAAGGCAAAAATGGAGAACCTTGCCCGAGAATTGCAAAAGGTAGTCCCCTTTAGCGCCGTTTCGAAACTGCTAACAACGCGTGTAGGATAACAAGCGGCTGCGGGTGCGCGTCACCTGCTGAGACGGTTTTTGGACATCTAACGATCATCTAGGAAGATAGTAAACGCCTAGCGCAGTGTGTAGAGGAAGCGCAGGAAGAGGTATGTAGAACCCTCTCTAGCCTGTTTATCTACATGACTTGCCCTAGATCATGCAAATGAAAAACGACATGGCTAAGCGCGTCGACAAGGCGAAAATACAAGATATGAAGTACCGCGAAATGCCGGATATTGTAGTCAAGGTCGTTTGTCGATATCGTGCAGAACTCTTCTTCAAAATATCACGCAAGACTAAACTCTCTAGACTTTTCAATGCATGGACAGATAGAATGGAAGGGGCGACCACCAAAAAGGGTGATGGCAAGGCAGGTACTGGGACTAGTAACCCACCTGCGAAATCGGATGTTGCAAGCACACACTCCTGGAATTCCACCAGTGCATCATCCATGCAGTTTATATTCTCTCATAACGGACGTACCCTGGAAGCAGACCACACACCAGAGGAACAAGGGATGGAGGACGGCGACGAGATTCTTGCTGTGGAACTTATGGACCTCACTGAGGGTCCTGGTATAGATGCTCAGGTAGGTTGACAGGACATGTTTACAGTATTTTTCATACCACTTCTTAGGATGAACTACCTGAACATCGACGTCAGAAACTAAAAAAGAACTGGACAGATGATCGGTTGGAGTAAGTAACGGATTCCTTGCCGTTGCCTTTCTCTTAACATCCACCTAGGGCCAAACGTTCGCTTGAAGAGATTTTTGATTCCGTGTATGTCTGTGGATCATGATGCATTGCTATCGTGATTGCCTTACGAATACCAACAGTGTGCGAGAACGCTTGAAGGAAGTCCTTCGCCAATACGAGCTTCGAGAACGACACTTTGAGTGTGTGATTCGGTCAAAGGAACTCGAGGTCCTACTCTCTCGCGCTCGAGCCGCGGAGCAAAAGCAGCTTGCCGATCGCGAAAAGAGCCGAGCGGACCGAATCGAGGAGGAGGTTGGCTGCCATATTTTATTATCGTGTGTTCCTTTGACCTAACCGACTCAGGTTCGACGTCTTCGGAAGGAGGTCGAGGATGCACAAAATAACCAAACGATGCTTATAGACAAACTCCTCGCCTGTTGTAAGGAGGTTAGCAGAGCTTCGTTGTCCAGCTTCGAGTGCTGATACTCAATGGATGAACAGCCAAACGCAGAGCGCACACAGCGGCTATTTGCGTCACTCCGAGAAGAACTCGAGAGGCGAGGTAAGGTGTCGGACAGCAATGGTGTAGGCAGCTGAATGTACGCGATCCGGCGCGTGCAATACATGTCGTGCAAGCATCCACTCCGGTCCGACATCACACGCGTGAATTAAGGCTCACAAGAAAATAACGTCTAGGGAAGGGAAATGACGAATGTCGCCGACGACAAGCTGCGAATCTATTTTACAAGTCCTAGAGTGAACGATGATATCGACTGTTTACAACAAAGCGTCCAATTCCTCGACGGTCTCCACATAACCAGACTTGGTGAAGGTCTTGCCCTTGACAGACTCCAATCCTTCTCCTGCATAGGTAACCAGTGGCGAAAGTTCAATATCGACACCTTCCCTCAGCCGAGCACCAGCGATTTCCAGGAAGCGCCGGTGCTGATCCAAAAGATCACGACGACTTGTCTCTGGATCGTCAGACCCAGTACCTGGCGCGTTCTTCAGAGGACTAAACTCTTCCTTCCGAGTAACCTCGAAAACTGCAAAGCTCTTCGTGAAGGGGAATACATCGAATACGAACAGCTCGAGCTTCATGCCATTTGGTTTGCTTGGCTTAACGACTTCACCAGTCTGCAAGTCAATAGTTGGAATCTTCTTGTGTGCAATGTGATAGGCGAGCTCGTCCTCAAAAGATTCGACGGACTGAAGGAATGCGGTGGTGTAAAAGTGATTGGCAATGTTGCCAGCGTTGAACAAGAGGTCCCCGGTCTTTGAATTCCGGGCCTCGGCTTGCTCCTTGGTGATCTCCGAGTACTCCACGACGCTAAACTTGTCCCCCCTCCGAGCGACGACACCGACCGACTCCGTCGGTGATGTCTTCGGTACCACCTTGGCAGCACAATCTGCCTGTCTGGCTATGCAGTAACCGAGGAAGACCGGATCAGCAACCTTGACGAGGCAGTTGTCGACGCAGTAGGCATGAACGTATTGGACACGACGATGTTCCAAGTCGGTAAGGACGGTGAGGGACTTGTTGGAAGGGGATAAGGGAGTGCGGGTAGCCGCGTAGAGACCGCCGTTGCCATCTGGAGCAACCGCGACACGAGAGGAGGTTTCGAGCATGATCTTACCCTCCATGGTGAGGCAGGGCAGTGTCCCTGGAAAGCAGACAAGGTTAATGAACCGGTGAGGCCTGTACGATTGAGAGAAATAACGAACCTTGTTCAAAAATGATAACATTCTTGGGATCAAGGCCAAAGTAGTTGTTCTTGGAGAAGAAGAGTTCCGTCTCGCGGCGAGTTGGACCG
Organism: Wakefieldia striispora; assembly: GCA_038090475.1. Lineage (NCBI taxonomy): Eukaryota > Fungi > Basidiomycota > Agaricomycetes > Agaricales > Hymenogastraceae > Wakefieldia > Wakefieldia striispora. The sequence continues at coordinate 11,320 of JBBPMU010000205.1, read as the reverse complement.
CTGGTCATTACATACCAAGGGACCACAACGGAACCCTTTGGCTTTCGAAATTCGGCCTCCGCAACGGTCTGGAGACGAGCGATGCGCTCAGCCTGGTACTGGAAAAGTGATTTATGAGAGGGGAGACCGATGTCGTAACAGCCTTTAGGAGCAGAACTTCCGAGCCTCGTGCCCTGCCCGCCAGCCATCAGAAGGACACCAACTTGGCCACTCGCAATGGCTCTGAGACCGATCTCCCTCCATTGGGTTGCTTTGGCGGGGTTAGCGGAGACGGACTCGCTCGCCCTATCTGGGAGGGGCTCGATGGAGTCGGCGACGCGGCCAGGATCAGCAGCACTTGATTCGGAGGAAGTGGCCTTGTCGTAAACCTTGTTTACGCGTCCGACGTCGATGCCATCGAGCTGGTGGGTCAGGGCTTCCTGCTCTGCATCGGTGAGCTTTGACCAGAAGGCGAAGAGATGGCCCTGGCCAGCAGCCTGGTATCTATTGCGGGTATGTTCAGCAGGCATGAGGGCGAGATCGATTGCGAGAAAGAAATGAGAAGAGGGCAAAGAGCGGTCGAAGGAGACTTGGCGTATTTAGTTCGTGGCAGTATTCTAGTTCGGTAGCACCCGATAATCTGTCCTTAACCGACAGACAGGCAAGTGTCAAGTACATGTAATATCGCAACACCTCTGACCAAATTGAACGGAAGAGGGTACGGTACTCCTGGCAGGTTCTGCGCGTGCCAGCTGGCAGCTTGGAGAGTTCAAGAATACGTCTCAGTGACCCGTCTGAACCCTACATCCGACTCCGAGTCGGACTGACGAACAGCAACCACCCTCCCCGAACAAATCAAAGGTACCACCTTTCACAAGGGACAGAATTGCTTGTAAATCTCGATCCGATCCAAAGGAATCGGGAAAGCAGACACCGAGCAGAGCTGTGCCCCCATGCCACTTCTGAAACTGACTCCGGTTACCCACGACGGCTCGGAGGTTTGAAGACTCTTAGACTGATCTCTGCCACTGGCATCCTCACTTGTTAATAACTCTAACACCACACTGGCAGTCTACCATTCCGCTCCTATTTCGTCTAATTCGTAGGCTGCTGGGAAACCCGCAAATTGACACGCTACAACTCACGAGATTTGCACTTCTAGCTGTACTATCAGTTCGTGTTGGATGGGAATTCCTCGCGGACGCATTTAGCGATCCAGGTCACCCTGTAGGCGGCTGGGCAGCCATGTCAACTCGAAGAGTCGCGAAGCCACAACCTGAAACGATCAAAGATTAATAAACACCAGCATTCCAATTTCCCTTCGAGTTGTACGTGTCCTCACAGTTTCTAGCTGCAGTTGTATAAATCTGGTCAAATTGAACATACCGATACTACTTGTCCGAGCGACCACAGTTACGGTAGTAAGTAGTTCACGGGCGTCAATCGTAGGATCCGGGTACCGGCGGCCACGGCATTCTGCCGTACTACTCGTGCTTTGTCAAGCTCCCTGTTGCAGTCAGATCCACTTTGGCACATGACCCCATCGTGTACCGCAGAATTTGGCAACCCGCGGAAATGCAACTCTTCTCTGCCTCCAGGCGATCGTGATCCCCGATGATGTGGTGAGTACGACCTTCTATAAAATGCCGGCTCGTTGGTTGCTCTCATCGCGTTCCTTGCATTCTTCTCTTCCTCTCTCATACATTTAATGCAGAGATTGTTTGCTTTGACGCTCGTGGGGCTCTCCCTCACAGAACGCGTGCACTCCTTCAGCCCAGGTTTTCCTTATGGTTCTGAGAAAATCCGGGGTGTCAACCTCGGTGGGTGGCTTGTGCTCGAGGTGTGCATATAACAGTATGACTACAAAGGTTCTCGTCATTGATGAACTCGTTCCATAGCCCTGGATCACTCCGAGCATTTTCGACAACACCGGGAACGATGCCATCGTTGATGAATGGACGTTCGGTCAATACCAGGATTATAACACAGCCTTGAGTGTTTTACAAAACCATTGGAACACTTGGATCACCGAAGCCGACTTTGCTGCCATCGCTGCTGCAGGGTGAGTACGGAATTATGATGGACCTTACGTCATACAGCGCCGACTGATCGATTTTCTCACAGGTTGAATCACGTCCGTCTTCCAATCGGTTACTGGGCATTTGAGGTTGGTTCTGGGGAGCCGTTCATTCAGGGCCAGCTGCCCTACCTACAGAATGCGGTACAATGGGCCTCCAATTACGGATTAAAGCTTATTGTCGATCTCCATGGCGCTCCTGGGAGCCAGAATGGGTTTGTGAACCATGTGCACTGTTGGCTGACACTCATTATTTCCTCCCAGGTATGACAACTCGGGTCACAGGATGTCTTTTCCTACCTGGCACTCAAATCAAACCAATATCGATCGAACTGACGCGATAATCCAAACGATTGCCTCCATGTTTGCTGACCAGCCCGAGGTTGTGCCTATTATTGCACCGCTGAACGAGTGAGTAGTCGGCCGCCCGCGCCCGGAATAGATGATGGTTTATATTTGTGCCAGACCTGCCGGATATGATGGTAGTGCTGTTCTCAGCGCTGTGACACAGTACTGGTACGACTCCTGGGGAAACATCAGGTGATGGGATCATCCTGTTTCACACATCACGGTGGCGTTTATCTATTTTTTCAGATACCCATATGGCACCAGCCAGACGAGCAACACTGTCGAGCTCCTTCACGACGCATTCCAGCCACTCAGCTACTGGTCTGGATTCTTGACCCCACCAAACTATCAAGGAGTAGCCATGGATACCCATATTTATCAAGTATTCTCAGATGCTGTGGGTACAACCATGCACCTTTGCCTCGTGTAGCTTGACAGGATGTGATTAGGACGTTCAGATGACCAACCAGGAACACATCAACACTGCATGTCAAACGCAGTCCTCCCTCGCGGGTTTCGATTTGTGGCTTGTAGTTGGCGAATGGACACCTGCAATGACTGATTGTGCCACGTACTTGAACGGGCGTGGTGTCGGGTCACGTTATGATGGCAGTTATCCCGGCTCTACGGCAGTCGGAAGTTGTACCGGGTTGACCGGCAGTGGTTCCACGTTCAGCTCGAGTTACAAGACGTTCCTCCGACAGATCTGGGAAGCACAGGTAATTTCATATGAGGCAGCCACTGATGGGTGGCTGCAGTGGACGTGGAAGACGGAGAGTGCTGACGAATGGTCATACCAAGCTGGACTTAATTATGGATGGATACCTCAGAATCCTACCAACTACGAATATCCGACCATCTGCGGGTAATCTGTTTTGCATTCTATACGATTTAATATGATCATTTCGGAAATTAGTGGGATTCAGCCGAGAATAAGTATCGGTAAGAAGTCTCGAAGTCTAGGTAAAGCAGCAACTGCGGGCTTAATGTCCAACTCATGCAGCTACAACCCCATATTTCCGAAGCGTTGTCTGCCAATCACCGACCTCTTCTCTACCCATTGTGATTATAGTTGCCTTATTACCGGACTGCGGACCGAAAAGGCGATTGGCAACTCGTCTGACACTTTCGGGGGTGACCTTGTCAATTGCCACCGTCATGTCTGTCACGGGTATCTTGCGTCCGTGCACGAGGATCTGGGTTAATTTAATTAACCAACCATGTACGCGTCAAACTTTTCTGTCCTACCTGGCGCCCGAGGTCCTCTACTTCCACTGCTCTACTCTCTAGTGCCATCATCAGACTGGATTGAAGTTGATTTTTCGCGCGCTGTAGCTCCGCTTCTGGCACGCTCTGGTATATCAACAGACTAATCTGGTGTACGAGGTGGGGGAGAATTTGGGCAGGTGTATTACCCCGCTGCTTTGAGATGTCAGGCACAAAGGACGCCCACAGTCCAAAGAGCGATGAATCGGTGTAAATGTGGTGGAAGGATGCACAATGATCTATCTGAGGGAAATGGTTGAGGATGTGCGTATATAATCGGGAATACATTCCCTTTCCAGGACCACCTACATGAAATGTTAAAATATAACTTACACGAGGAACGGAAAGCCTTACCTGCCGAAAAGCTGCCCCCACCCCCAAGAAGCACTTGCATTGTCGCAAGAGTGTAAATATCGTCCTCATGAATACCGACGCCTTCAAATGCGAGATAGATGTGATCGAAATCGGTCGTAGTACTTGGGATGTGCTTGAAGCCCCCGACATAATGCGACAGGGGGTTCAATGGCGCGGGTTCGCCATTCGAAGCAGAGACCGGATAAAGGTATGACGATGCTGCACGCGTGAGTGACTTATATAATGACGGTGACGATGATGGCAGAAGATGTGGGGGTACGTTTTGAACGGTAGATGGTCGTGGAGAAGGCGACGAAGGAGATGTCAAGGGTTTCAGAGCCGAAAAGTACTTGTCGACGAGTTCAACCAATTGCTCATGTTGCATCCCAGCACCCGCTATAACCATCCGCTCTGGACGGTACCAGTCCGAAATACAACCGCGAAGAAGGTCACCAGTGATGAGACTGGTGCGTTCGTCCGGGCAGACAAGCGGGTTCCCGAGACCTTTGCCACCGTATGCTACTCCATGAAGTACCTCAGGCAGTATCATTTCCGGCTTGTTGCTGATTTCTCGAATTTCATACAAGGCGGCGTCCTTCTGGATCTCCAATTCCTCCGACAGAAAAGCAGGATTAAGCACAGTGTCGGATATCAAAGAGAGCGCCAAGGGAGTTGCCTGATCGAAATGAGAAGACTGATACATGATGGATTCTCGGGAGGATGAGCACATGATTTGACCCCCAAGTCTGTCCATCGCAGCAGTCATGTCACCCTCGGATTGAGAGTGTGTTGACTGCCAGTCTGTTGTCAGACACAAAGACCTTGTATAAACGCAAGATGTACCTTGAAGGCCATTCTGTCTAAGAAATGGCTGGCTCCCGACGTGGATGGAAGTTCATAACGCGAGCCAGCGTCAATGTAGAGCCCGACAGACGAAAAATGGCCTGGAGTAGACTCTGTAGCAACTCGAATCTTGTTTGGCAGTGTGGTTATCTGCGGCGGCGGCAGCGATGCATGGGATAGGTGTCGTCGGTGGGAGGGCAACTTTGCATGGCGTACTACGGGGCTGACCACTCTCTTCATGGATTTTGACAAGTTGCTAGCTTCCCACGCTGACACACGCCAGGCTTACGTCAGTCTTGTAAACTAAATACAGTAATGGATTGCCACTTGCACCAGTCAACTTTTATCGGCATGTATTTCATTACAACACAAAATAAACATGGATCGTACAGTACGAGTGTATCATCACATATGTTGGCAGGACCTGCGTGAATTTTAGAGAGCATCGAGTATGTTCTGTGTCCTACAGAATTATGCAAAGTATTTAGTTCTTATCACCGCGACACCACTTGCGCCAGCTCGAAAAAGGTAAATCTATGTTATCGCTGGGTGATAGTGATTATCTAATGATGTTCGTCCGTGCTATCACCGTCAGAATTGTTCTCAAAACTGTCCTCACACTTGTCCGCACCTTTACCATTGTTGGTGACAATGTTAGGCTTAGGCAATGGGGCCTCAAGCTTTCCGCGCATTGGTCGATCCCGATGTGGTTCCCGCTTTTCCAACCTTGCCAAGTCCCTTTCAGGCTCCGTCGCTAAACTCCGCCGCTTAGTGCAGTGCAGTGATAAGATAATGATACAGGCATGAGAGACATGCATCACCGGCATGCCTCTGGCAAGTCCACAGTACATAGATAACGCAAAATTGCAGTGTAGACACGCAAGGAGCAGTACAATCCACGACATACATAAAATTCATAGTGATCAGACAACTGGCAGAACTCTCAGGAACAATACTCGGGAAAAACAGCAGATTTTGAGCATTCTTTCAGACACTGTAAAACATCTGGATATATAGCCTTTTATCTATCTTTGTGCAACATTGTAACCTATGATGGTAAACATTTTCTCCATACGCTACTGGACCCTTTCATAGGAGTGTTGTGTTGTATTTTCATGTTGGCGCAAGTGGTGGTGTGTGGCTCAAGTGGCGGTCCATTACTGTACTAGTCGTAACACCCACTAGGAATGCTAGACTGTAAAAATTTGAAGGCCCCACCGTGGTTCGAACACGGGACCGCACGATCTGCAATCGTATGCTCTACCACTGAGCTATAAGGCCTTTTGCTGAGCGGGCAGGATGTGGACGTCATAAGTTGTCTCAAATGGTTCTCGAAAATCATTCGATATTCCTCTCATTCGTGATCTAGTAGATATCTTCTCCGACTGTCCACTTGGCAAACTCCAGAACCTCCACTCCCCCCTCTTCTCCTTCTTGTGCCATTCCGCGTTCGCGACCCCAATCGCGCAAGGCGGCCCCGACAGTGAGTTGCCCTCCAGTCGCCATGAATGGCTGGTTGTACAATGATGTTTCATCTGTAGTGGCATGGATAGACAGCGTCTCGAAGCCAGTGATTTGACGTGCAACGGCGCGTTCAAGTCGCTCGATGTCCTGCACAAAGGTTTGCGATGCAAAGTGATTCGCAAGATCAGGCGCTTTTAGCATAAGTATTGCGAGTGAGCCAATACGACCATGAGAACCAGCGGAACCATGGGTGTATGAAGCGACCCGTAACCCGAGGTTACCGGTACGATCTTGAAGAGGATTATGGACCACGGCGATCGCCCGTTTCAGGGATACCTTTTCGCCGAGTTTTGAAATGAGATCCTGAATAGAGCTAGATACCGTAGAAGATGGTTGGAGATTTGTGTTCTGTTGCGAAAGGAGGGGGGCATCGTTAAGAACGTGCAATGGGCAGGGTTGAATGAAATTCGATGAGTGTTCATGTTCCGTGAGGAAGGCAGTGGTATGTGCAATGTCGGCAGCGAGTTGGGTGAACAATTTATTCTTCGCGACAAAATCAGTTTCGCAATTTAACTCGACCATAGCTGCTCGTAGTCCGCCACCATTCGACGTTGAGGGTGACCTCCCAGAGGAAAGTACGCAAACACTGACAAGCCCTTCTCGTGCTTCGCGTCCGGCAACCTTGGCAGCCTTTTGGGCGCCGGAGGCCGCTAAGTCCTGTCGCAACCACTCCAGCGCCACCTCCAGGCTGTTTCCGCTCGCAGTAAGAGCTTCCCGAGCCTTGGAAATTGGTACGTCCGTCAGCTTTCGGAGCTGGGCAACTAGTTGTAACGAAGGTTTGGAGGCAGTAGAGTACGAGATAATTCCCGTAGTATGACGCGTCAACAACGTTCGCCTGAACTCTCGGTGGGCAATTGGCAACAACATGGAGGAATTGAACGTGATTCGAATATGAGTTTGGATGACAGCCGAAGGCAAAACTTCATTAGACATACACACGTGACCGAAAATCTAAGTGTGTGTATCTACATATTCACTAGAAATTTGTCCCAAGTCATCATCGATTCATCTCCGTAATGAACACGGATTTTGACTTCAAGGTTCCCTCTACTATCCCGCAAGACTTGCTCCTCATACATGGCCTCATAGGAGCCATTTCTCCATCCGTCATTCCAAGTCACGTCCCAAACCCGCTGGACTCCAGCGATGATGATGATTCCGTTGCCAGTTCGAACGGTGAAGTAGAAAGTGAGGCTGAGGTGGAGGCAGATCTTGTTATTCGTGATGAAGATAGTAGAGCTTCGACGTAAGTGTCTCAATCCCATCTTATCGAAAGGCATATTAACTCTAAGCGTCAGAGCTGCATCAGACTTAGCATCACATTTAGACTCAGAATCAGATGCGAGTTCCTCTGACCTGGAAAGGGAATGTCGACTTGAAGCATCCCAACAGCAAAGACCCGCAGACGACGTCGAGGATGAGGAGTCAGGCGTAACAGCGGCGGCTAACTATCTTCAAACCAAAAACGAAATTGTCGACGCAAACATTATCGTTCCAGCTATTTCAGAAGTTGAACCTGGCGACATATTGGAGAGGGTCGGGGAGATCATGAGTATTGTCGGGAGCATCGTGATCGTGAAAGGACTCCCTGCGGACCCCGTGAAGCCCTTGTCCGAGCGTGCTCTTGATGCCGAGTCCTTACTTGTGTTTGAAGACCGAAAAGTTCTTGGATATGTGAGTCACACCGTTCTTCGTATGAAGCTATGTTGACCCCTATATCTGTTGCCAGATCCATGAGACGTTTGGTCCAACATCCCAGCCGCTGTATCAGGTTAAGTTTAACCAACACTACCCACTGGATACCAGCAAAGTTCGGCTGTCCCGCGAGGTATTCCATGTCCCACAGCGAAGTCACTTTGTATTTGTGAACCACCTCAAAGAAATACACGGCAGTGATGCCAGTAATATCCACGACGAAGAACCAGCAGAGGACGAGATCGAATTTTCTGATGACGAGGAGGAGGCTGCTTTCAGGGCTCAGCGAAAGAGAAGGTGAGTATCATAACACTAGTCGAGGGAGCTTCCATGACTGACTGTAACAGGCGGGGACACGCTGTATCATCTTCCAGACAATCTACCCCGGGCACGACTCGGATTCATACGGACAACGTGGCTCAGGGCACATATCGTGGTTCCAACCCGTATGATGCCCACGGCCCTTATGACGATGACTATCATATCACGGGCCCATCGCGACCGCCGCCCATACCATACGACGACCCATATGCTGATGTTCCCACCTCAGATGCATGTGTAGCTTCCGAAATAACTGACGAATTTGGCCAGGAGCAAGGCTGTGAGATTAGTGGCAAGGCTTCCAGTGGGCGGACTTTCAACCGGGGTTTACGAGGGAACAGAGGTCGTAACCGTCAGTCGCGGGCCACTCAAAGGCGAGGGTATCATCACGGCCACCCTGCATCACAACGAACATTCGATTCAGATATAGATCAGCACTTGCTACCAACTTCACGAAGCGTCGATTGTGCGATGGGGTATGGACAAATTGGGGATATGATCGCACCTCATGCACCTGTTCAGCCATCTTCAACTCCCTGGCTATCCTCAGAAACAACGAACATCCAAAATTACCAAGAACCTTTTGTTCAGCCACACATCAATCCCCGATTCGCTTCTATGTTTGGACTCAACTTACAACCTGGGCCTATGATTCCATGGCCCTCTCAAAATACGCACGACCACGGGTCCCAGCCACGCCATTGGACTAACGCCTGGATGATGCACGGTGGTGCAGGGTCTGGAGGTGAAGGAGATACGTATAGACCGATGTAGTCTCGCATCCGCAAAGATTCGAATTGGAATTATTTTTGGCAAGCATTCCACGTGCTTTACGTTCCATTCTCTTGAAATCACCCAAGTTCAGGTTGGCAATATGTCTGATTGAGTCGCGTCAATCCATTTGTGGCAGCCCATTGGGCACGAGGACTCGGTGAAACACATGGACAGTTGCGAAACTGCCGTCGCATTGGCTTTCTTTCCTCACGTTACGGTTCGCAAAACCGAGGTCGATCCTGAGACTGTCATGCCTGCATCTACTGGTATAAAACACCAGGGAATCTCGTAGCGGCTCGGCTTACTCCTGTTATCTCAACTTTTGGGGTTGGCTGGAGCAATCAGCTCTGGCTGTCTTACAGATGGTCCAACCTCCTGCCAGACTACGACTACACCGGCCAACACATGCCACTGAATACCCCATGGTATGCTGACCTTGATGTCAGGAGCAACCATTGTTGGCTTCGTAGTTCTGTCTGTCGTAGGGATTGTTGTTGCAAACCCAAGTATTCTTTTGTGGAATATGCTCTTATTGTAACTGACTATCATTTCGCAAGTTCTGAGGCACCAATGTTCCTGGAAGCCCTGCCGACAGTTGGACCATCCATGGTGAGTGATAGTTCTATAAGACAAGAAGCGCAGAGCTTTACGTAGCCGCCAGGTTCGTGGAATGACTAGTGCGTTCGTCAGCAGCAATACATCCATTTCTCACTTATTAGTCACTCAAATCAATAGTTGCAATGGCTCGTACGCCGAGGACTGCGATCTTTTGCGTGACTGCAATATTTCCCAGGTATACAACTTATCTGAAATGCTTCAAGAGCGTTGACATGACTGGTATCTAGCTTCTCCAAGAGCAGGGTGCGGAACAATACTGGTTGAATGGCGACGGTACTCTGGGATGTATGTCGTGATCATCCGACCAAACGGACGTTTTTGTTGATAGCAGGTCAGCATGAATGGGTAACACACGGGATGTGCTTTAGGTAAACACTAGATCGTTTTCATTTCGTGTGGTTTCGTATTCAGGTTTTCTGACAGCACCCTGGAGCCTGACTGCCTCCCAGCTGGCAGTCCTGAGGGAGGCCGACTATCAGTTGGAATTACGTACGCCTGACTCGATTGACAAAGGCCGTGGCATAAACTGTCAGCCTGTTCCAGACTCTCCCTATTTACACTTCCATGATTTAAACCTATGCGTTTTCAGATATCGTTGCTGCACTTAAGACAGGTTCTGGAGGTGTCAGTGCATGTTCACAATCATAATGTGGAGCTGTCTTCTGAGATCACGTCGTCTCAGTGTACTCCTCAACTTAGCTGCTCGGACGATGCCTTGACCGAAATCTGCTGGTACTTCAACCTGCAGGGATCCGTGATCGATGGAACGTTTATTCCCATTGGTGAGCACACTCACATCCTATATCGGAGCTTAGTGTTGATCTGAATACCTAGACTCGCCTGACAGCTCTGGATCTTGCCCATCTGCCGGTGGCCAGTACCTTCCCAGAGTTGGATAAATATCCTTGCCAGATAGCCACCAATGATACGTCCTTCGTGGACACCGTGACGGAGAATTTACTCGCGTGCAACTATATATGTACTACAACCTCCGAGTCAGGATCTCAGGCTGGCTCGATCGGCATGGTCCTTCCCATTGACCACCCACGTCTTCATCCGGAGGTCCCTGAGCCCGACATCACGATCAGACAGTCGATGAAATACTGTCTCATGCTTCTCGTGAACTGGGTGCACTCAAGATGACTCGTCTGTAGTTATATAAGTGGCAGATTTTGGGGCTGCCGAATGAGGTCATCGTTGAATCACGCGTCCGAGTTGGCCGTCCTACTTACTGTTACGTAGTACTGGCGCTGACGGTCAGCATATTCAAGTTCAAGTTCAAGTTCAGGTGCAGGCTCACTGGCATGCCTACCATAAATGTACTACAGCCTCCGCGTCAGGGTCTGACCTCCATCGACATGACCCCTCCCATCAACCATCCGTGTCTTCATCTGGAGATTCTGAGCGCGACGTTCACTATCAGACAGTATCTTTCAACTAATGAAATACCAGCCGATACTTTTCGTCAGCTGAATGTATCCAGGATGACTTCGGGGATCATGTCTATCACTCGAACGGCAC
>JBBPMU010000204.1:0-39692 GCA_038090475.1 Wakefieldia striispora | reverse complement strand
ATGCGAAGTCTGACTGAGTAAACCCAAATTAGAGAGTAAGGAGAGCGCACTGGCTTCAAGGGGTTTCCCGGCAAGGAAGGCGGCGAGGAGTGAGCGATGGAAGTCGTACAGGGGCGGAATGGTGATGATAGTATAGTCCAAGTAGTTCGAGGAGGTTATCCTTAAATCACTCCCTTGGAAGAATGATCAAGTAGATAAGACTGGAGAACCAGTCGACTGTTATGATTTCATCATCCTTCATCGAACTTTTACTACTTAATAATCCTCTTCGCTAGACTCAGTCCTCGAAGACGAGTCCCAACATGTATTTCTTGTCACGTGACTCATTCACACGATCACGTGACATCCCCTTTTTGGTACACTCCTATGTCAGTATAATTTTCCTTCAGTCACGTGATCTGACACACATGACCACTTGCGGCACTTGCCGATTGGCCGATAGCCTATCTTCTGATCTTCTTTCGCTATTGGCTACTCCTTATCCTCCTTATCTTTACTCATAGACGATGACTCAAGATTTGCGATCTTCATATCGTATGATTTCCTTTCTTGTATTACTATCACTCATACCTTATCGCACTTACCATAATTAGTGTAGCATAGCATGGTCTGTGCGCATACGCCAGACACTATTTAAGTAGGTAGACTTGCGACTGGTAACCCCAGTCTTATCTACTTGATCATTCTTCCAAGGGAGTGATTTAAGGATAACTCCTCATCTTACTTGGACTACACTTTATCAACATTCCTCCCCTCCACGACTTCCACCATTCCCTCCTCACCGCCTTCCTTGCCGGAAAACCTCTAGAAGCCGGCGTGCTTTCCTTGCTCTCTAATTTGGGTTTACTTAGTTCAGCTTCGCTTCATCGACTATGTACATGGGTTTAAATACTGTAGAGAATCGTGCACAGACCATGCTGTGCGTATCGTATCGTCCAATGGAAAAAAGAATAGGGAATCATACGATGCGAGGATCGTGTATCTTCGAGTAAGCATTTATGAGTCAATGGGAGAGGAGGATAAGGGGAGTGCCAGGCCAATGGCAAAAGAAGATCAGAAGATAAGGTATCGGCCAATCGGCAAGTGCCAGGGTGGTCACGTGTGTCAGATCATGTGACAGAAGGAAGTTTATACTGACATAGGAGCGTACTAAAAGTGGGACATCACATGATCGTGTGAATGAGTCACGTGATACGAATTACATGTTGGTGCTCGCCTTCAAGGGCTGAGCATAGCGAAAGGGTTCGTTAAGTAAAAAGTTCAATAAAGAATGATGGAATCATAACATTACCCCTTCTAAGGTTCGAGTCGTCCCGACAAGAAGAGAACTTTTTTAGGCTTCGTAATCCAGACGGGTGAGGGCGGAACGCGAATGGAAGTCTATTGAATAATCATGAAAAAGGGAGGAAAACTCTGCCATGGATAGACCCCTCAGTTTCCTAGGGGCGGATGGGTGGGCTTGGTGGAAGGTTTGGACCACGTCGGGGGTGTTTTTTAGATGGTCTGCTGGTTCCCATGTTCGATCTGATTCTTCCCAGCCCTTCCAATGGATGAGGTATTCGAGTTTTCTGTTTTTCATGTGGGATGTGACGATATAGTCGACTTCATGTTCTGCATAATCTTTGTCGTTGACGACGATGGCATCTGGTTTTCTAGTAGGTTGGCCTTCTAGAGTCTCTTTGTAGGGTTTTACTCGGGAAACATTAATGGTGGGATGAATGGTGAAGGTTTTAGGAAGACGTAGCGTCACTGCGTTCGGTAGTACTTTTGTTACTTCGTAGGGTCCGATCCATTTTTGCATCAGTTTTTTCGCTGTATAGGGAAGCTTGAGATGCTCCGTGGATAGCCAGACCTGTTGCCCAACCTCATATGTTGGGGCTTCTGAACGTTTTCGAGATGCGTCTTTCATCATCCGTTGTCTTGTTTCCTCGAGTGCCTGTTTGATCTCATCATGAGAGTGCACGCAGTCATCTGTGAACAGAACTCCTTTTGCGTTTTCGAATCCCAATCGCGGTTGGTACGTTTTCGTGATGGTGAACGGGGTGGTGTGGGTTGCCAACCCCAGAGAGTTGTTATGTTGGAATTGTGCGAGTTTGAGCCACTCGCACCAGTCGTCCTGCTTTTTTGTGACGTACGTTCGAAGATATTGTTCCATCTCTCTGTTTATTCGTTCGGTTTGTCCATCCGTTTGTGGGTGGTAAGCGGTGGAGATTTGTTGTTTGATTTCAAGGAGTTTGCACAGATGCTTGGTGAACTCTGAAACAAATTGTGGACCTCAGTCTGAGACGACCGAAGAGGGTAGGCCATGGTTGCACCATACTTCATCTCTGAAAAGTTTTGCTAAATCTAAGGAGGAGATCTTTTTCAAGCAAGGGGTAAATATAACTTCTTTCGAGAAACGATCCACAATGATGCAAATAGAATCATACCCCTTCGATTGGGGTAATCCCATAACAAAATCAATGGATAAGTCTTCCCAGGGTCGTGATGCAGACTTGAGGGGTAGCAATTTTCCTGCTGGTGCGGTTGACTTTCCCTTCGTGAGGGCGCACGCTTGGCAGTGGTCTATGTAATCGGCTATGTCTTTAGTCATGCCGTTCCAGGTGTAGAAACGAGAGATGAGGTGGCCCGTTCTGGCCCTTCCAGCGTGTCCCGCTACTGGGGAATCGTGAAATAGGGTTAATAATTCTGTTCTGAGTGAAACAGGAATAAACGTCTTGAATTTGTCGTTTTTGTACACCTTTTCTTCATCACAGAAGGTGAAACCCTGTGGAATCTCTGATTCAGTTAGTTTTTCAGTGGCCTTTTGTATTTTTTCGAAAAATGGGGGAATTAATGAGGTTTCGTGATAATTTACCACCTTGACATCCTTTTCGGGGATGACTACCACATTGGCGTTGTGGTTTTCTACTGCGTCACCATGGTCGGGTCTTCGGGAGAGTGCGTCGGCTCGTCCGTTTTGTGTGCCTGGTTTGTAGCACATGATGTAGTTGAACTCTTGGAGTAGAGCGTGCCATCTTGCTTGTCGTGGGGATAACGTCTGTGGTTTTTTCCAGTACTCCAAATTTTTGTGATCTGTCCATATTTCGAACGTGTCGTGACCGACTAAATAGTGTCGCCAGTCTTGAAGAGCCCTGATAACTGCCAGTAGTTCTTTGTCATAGATAGGGTAATTTCTTTCGGCTGCGTCGAAAGAGTGAGAGATAAAAGCACATGGTTTCCATATACCGTCATCGTCTTTGATTGATAAGACGGCTCCTGTAGCTATATCAGATGCGTCAGTTTCAACTTGCATCGGCTTCTTCTGGTCAGGATATGCCAGAAGGGATTCTTTCGTGAACGCTTCTTTGAGTTTTTTGAATGCTGATTCTTGATCGCTTCCCCATTTGAAGGGGGTATCCTTCTTTGTTAGGTCGTTTAGAGGTCTCGCCATCTGTGCAAAGTTAGGTATAAACCATCTGTAGTAGTTGCACAATCCCAGGAATCCTTGTACTTGTTTGAGTCTGGAAGGCGTGGGCCAGTCCAATACTCCGGCAACTTTTGACTGTTGCATTTCTACCCCTTCTTGGGATACGACCATCCCCAGGAAGTCGACTTTCTTTTGTGAAAAGCGGCATTTTTCGGGCTTGACGTACAAGTCATTTTCTTGAAGCCACTTGAGTACCTCCTTTACAATTTGCTCATGTTCTTGTTGGGTTTTTCCGCTAGTGAAAACCATACAATCATCAATAAAAATAATCACCACAGCGTACATATCGTTGAAGATGTCGTTCATCATGTTCTGAAAAGTGGACGGTGAGTTGGTCTTCCCGAAGTACATTACCAGGGGTTCATAGGCTCCCATGGGCATGACAAACGCCGCTTTCCATTCGTCTCCTTCTTTGATGTGGACGTTGTTGTATCCCCACCGTAGGTCCATGGTAGTGAACAGGTCCGCTCCTTGTAATCAATCTATCAATGAAGGTATTAAAGGTAATGGGTATGCATTTTTAACGGTTCCTTCATTAAGATAATGATAGTCCATGACTAATCGTTTTTTACCATCTTTCTTGGGTATGAAGAATACAGGCGCTGTTTGAGGTGATTTCGAGGGTCGGATGTATCCTTTCTTTAGTTCTTTCTGTAAAAAGTTAGCTACCTCTTCCATCTCCGTTTGTGACAGAGGTATCACTCGTCCTTTCTTGGGGACGAAGTCTTCTTTTAGTTTGATAGCATGATCCCACGGTTTGCGCGTGGGCATCCTTTCTGATTCTTTTTTGGAGAATACATCTAAAAATTCGTGGTAAGTCTCTGGTACTATACTTTTTATGTGGTCCATTTCTTCTTTCTTGGTCATCGCCCTGGTGAAGAAAGTGGGCGGCAATCGCATTCTTGACATTTGTTGACAATATGTCATACATCGGCCGAACTTGATTTTGCTGGTAATCCAATTGATTTTGGGGTTGTGGCAGTTAAGCCAGTCATATCCTATAAACATGCGGTGTGTTCCCAGGTTAGTCACATACGCGTCGATAAATTCTGAGTGTCCGTTTATCTCCACAAAGACGTTTACTTTGTGGGTAATCTCTCCTATAGAGGAGGTTGTTCCATCCGCATTTGAAACCCCAATGGGTGTGGGCAATCTTGTTCCTATAATACCGTTAGCTTCACAAAACGTTTTGTCAATGAAAGTGTTCGTGGCACCTGAGTTGATCAACGATCTACAGGACACCGTATACCATCCGTGGAGTTTCCTGAAACGAATATTAGTAGTAGGAGAAAGGTGTCCTGAATGATTAAGAGTGGAACGAATGAAAGTCTGAGGGTTGGTAGGGGAAGACGAAACAAAACGTAGAGTAGTGGTGAAGCAATTGTCTTTATCAAGAAAAACGGAATTAAGCGCAGTATATTTTTCTTCTGCTGCCGCGCCCAGGTGGGTCGCCATTCCAGAAGTGGAAGAGGAATCGGATACATCATCTAGCGTATCGTGAAAAGAAATATTGTTCGTAGAGTGGGTATCATAGGAGAAGTTCTCGCTGCCTTCTACGTCAAGTAACGAAAAAAAGAATTGTTCAGAAAAAGATGCGTTCAGATGATTACATACCGGGGCCGGGCTACCCTCTTTCACCCGGACCCTTGGCCTTTTACCGCTTCAGCGGCCTTTGAGTCCATTTCTGCCCGTATGCGGTCCCTCCAGTAGGCCTCTGCCTCATCGGTGACAAAGGAGGCATTGTGCGCGGCATAACCCATGGGAGGAGGAGGTGGCGCTGGTAAATGGGTCGCGTATCCCTGCGACCAAGGGCCTTGGTATCCGCCCCAGTACTGGGAGCGAACTTGTCCTTGTTGTCACGGCTGCTTGGGCGCGCAACAGTTCCTGGCCAAGTGGCCTGGCTTACCACAATTAAAACAAGTAAATTGCCCCTGTGGTAGGGGCGTTGGAAGGGGGCGAGGTTGGCTGGCTGCTGGCCTCGCATTCGGAGTTGTCGTCTGGTCGACGACCATGGGTGCACCTCTGCTGGGCTGGGTGCCGTATTGAGAGTAGCGTGGGTAGGTTCCCTGCGCCAGGTAGTGATGAGCGGGGGGGGGAGGACCGGGCGGTCGATAATACCAGGGCTTAGGAGCGGGAGCGGGTTTAGCTCGTGGGGGGCCTTGTTGGGGTTGCCCCCTTTCCTCCGTGAGCTTTTCAAAGATCTGTCCGACCTTCATGTACTCCTTAGACAGGGGAGGGTACCAATGCCCTGTCTTTTTGTCAGCCTCCAATGATGAGTGCAAGGAGACTTCCTGGTAAATGCAGTAGTTAACTGCCACTTTGAGGAGGTGGACCGCCTCTCCATCCAAGATCTCGGCTTCCGTGGCCAAGACGTCGAACTTCTGGAGGAAGTCCATGATGCGAGAGGTACCTTGCTTAAGGTCTCTCAGATCCTTGTAGGCTTGATGCGTGAGCATCGAGATCTGAAAGAAACCTTTTATCATCTCCTGGAGGTCGTCCCAGGAGGGGTAGAAAATTGTTATGATTCTATCATTCTTCATTGAACTTTTTACCTTTAACGAACTCTTTCGCTAGACTCAGTCCTCGAAGACGAGTCCCAACATGTACTTCTAGTCACGTGACTCATTCACACGATCACGTGACGTCCCTCTTTTGGTACGCTCCTATGTCAGTATAATTTTCCTTCAGTCACATGATCTGACACATGTGACCACTAATGGCACTTGCCGATTGGCTGATAGCATATATTCTGCTCTTCTTTTGCTATTGGCTCTTCCTTATCACTCTTATCTTTACTCATAGATGATTACTCACGATATGCGTTTATCGCATGGTACGATTCCTTATCCTTTTTCTCATTGGACGATACGATACGCACTGCTTGGTCCGTGCACGATACTTAGACACTATTTAAACCCATGTACATAGTCGACTGGTTTCCCCAGTCTTATCTACTTGATCATACTTCCAAGGGTGTGATTTAAGGAAAGCTCCTCGCCTCACTTGGACATCTTACCACCTTCCAACATTCCGCCCCTTCATGAATTCCACAAGTCCTTACTCGCTGCCTATGTCGCTGGCAAACCTCTGGAAGCCGGTGCTCTCCGTCTCCTCTCATCTTTAGGATTAATTCGTTCTGCTTCGCTTCAAAAATGGGGTCTTTACCCAGATACTTCTCTAAATGCTGCTGAGCGAAAGGCTCAGCAGCTCCTTCAAAGTGGAGTAACACCGCTGTCGTGAGGACCCGATTGTCCTTAAATTCGGAGGCTTCGACCCAGGCCCGAAGCTTCGTCCACCACATTCGAAATTTCTTTTTATCGCTGTCCCACTTCCCTGGTTCAGCGAGTCTCTTGTAGGCGTCCTTTTCGCCTCTTTCGTCTAATTGACGTATAAATTCCCTGGCATACAGGGATTCATTGGACTCAGGGATTGGGGAGTGGGGGCGGGTAGATGACGATGCTTGTGGTCCGGACATCGCGGGTAGGGGTCAGTAATCGGCTGGGGATCGTAGCGGTTCTTCTTGGATGGAAGGGGAGGATGATCGTGACGAGGAGGGAGATGGGGAGGGGGAGTCGGGTGGTGCCGACATGATGGCTTACTGATCTGTCTAGGCGGACCTCTGGGCTCGGATCGTGAGAGGCGTTCCTCGGTGTACCTTTTTTAGTGAGTTTCGTCCCCTGAGGTAGGGACGAGTTCCAAATTGCATGTTGGAGGAGAAGCGAACTTTCATTCGAGGGGCAGGGGGACGTGGGTACCTTCGCAAGCTGGTTCTCATACATCCTCGCGACGCGAAGTCTGTGTGGATGGGCCCGATGGAAAGTCTGGGCGCAACGGACTCGGAGTCTCGTTCGTATGGTCCTGCCGCTCGAAGTACAGTCTTATCTAAGTGATGCAAAGTCTGACTGAGTAAACCCAAATTAGAGAGTAAGGAGAGCGCGCCAGCTTCAAGGGGTTTCCCAGCGAGGAAGGCAGCGAGGAGCAAGCGATGGAAGTCGTGCAGGGGCGGAATGGTGATGATAGTATAGTCCAAGTAGTTCGAGGAGGTTATCCTTAAATCACTCCCTTGGAAGAATGATCAAGTAGATAAGACTGGAGAACCAGTTGACTATGTACATGGGTTTAAATACTGTAGAGAATCGTGCACGGACCATGCTGTGCGTATCGTATCGTCCAATGGAAAAAAGAATAAGGAATCATACGATGCAAGGATCGCGTATCTTCGAGTAAGCATTTATGAGTCAATGGGAGAGGAGGATAAGGGGAGTGCCAGGCCAATGGCAAAAGAAGATCAGAAGATAAGGTATCGGCCAATCGGCAAGTGCCGGGGTGGTCACGTGTGTCAGATCACGTGACAGAAGGAAGTTTATACTGACATAGGAGCGTACTAAAAGTGGGACATCACGTGATCGTGTGAACGAGTCATGTGATACGAATTACATGTTGGTGCTCGCCTTCGAGGGCTGAGCATAGCGAAAGGGTTCGTTAAGTAAAAAGTTCGATAAAGAATGATGGAATCATAACAATAGTTGCAATGCAAGCAACTTTTGATGAAGAAAACTTCCCATATTGTTCAAAAGTAGACAAAAACAAACCTTTCCCAATTCATGAAGATACTCCAGCAAGTGTCCCTGATACAGAAGAACAGACTACTGAGGCCTTGCAACCCCCAGCTAGATGTGACACTGTTCTTGTTATCCCATCAGGAAGAGAAAGTCTACACCTGAGGATGAGATCACCTTCTCCTTCAATCAAGGAAGACTCACCATGGGATCTTGGACTTCCATCAATCTTCAATCCTGTCCATTCTGATAGACCAGAAGACTGTTATGATTTCATCACTCTTCATCGAACTTTTTACTTAACAAACCACTTCGCTATGCTCAGCCCTCGAAGGCGAGCACCAACATGTATTTCTGGTCACGTGATGTTCCTTTTCTGGTACGCTCCTATGTCAGTATAAATTTCCTTCTGTCACGTGATCTGACACACGTGACCATTCCAGCACTTGCTGATTGGCCGATATGCTATCTTCTGCTCTTCTTCTGCCATTGGCCCGGCAACCTCCTTATCTTCCTTTCTCATTGACACATAGACGATTACTCAGGATACGCTCCGCTCGGACTTCTATCTCCTTTTACGATTTATGAGACTGACACCTTATCGTCAGATACTATACTTAGCATTCCTACTTTAGGGTAGATGGTCTGTGTGCACTCATCGCCAGACACTATTTGAAACGAGACGGAATCGTCGAAGGTTGAACTCAGAACCTCAAAGGCGAAGTCTTCACCCTTGGTGGTATCCTCATTCGTAAGGAAAGAAGCGCCTGTTTATCCTCTGGCTAGGAGTGTAGATGACAAAAGAAGTTTACCCAGTAGTCCCTCAGAATATCCTAAGGGGTCTAGCCTAGAAGAAGAACACCTGGGCGATGTAATTCCAAGTAGCAAAGACTGGGGAAACCAGTCTACAGTGTATCTACTTAAATAGTGTCTGGCGATGTGCGCACAGACCATCCTCCGAATGAGGGAATACTCTGTATAGTAAATGTTCGTCAGGTGTCAAACCTGGTAATCCGAATATAGTAACGTTCGTCCGATAGAAGTGTATCATGAGTCAAAAGAAATGAGTAAGACGCACAGCTCTCTATGGCATGTGCCTTCCGATACGATCACGATCGGGTAACATCGTAAGAAGAAATGACTAAAGATAAGAATTGTCAATATGTCCAAAAAGGGTTATTCCCAAAGAGAGTGCCGCCGGGAAGAAGTCTGAAGTATCGACCGACGGCAAATCGGCAAATGCCGCAAGGTGGTCACGTGCAACAGATCACGTGACAAATGAAATTATACTGTTGTGGGAGCGTACCAATAGGGAAACATCAGGTGACTTCAAGTCACGTGATCTTTGAAATACATGTAGACGGCGTTCTTCAGTCGGATTGCCGCAAGAAAAGGGGTCCTAAGTAAAAGTTTTTAAAGTGTCAAATAAAAGAGTAGCGTCTTTTCAAAGATAAAATATGGGTTCATAACACTATTTAAGTAGCTAGATGGCGACTGGAGTTTCCCCAGTCTTATCTACTTGATCATACTTCCAAGGGTGTGATTTAAGGATAGCTCCTCGCCTCACTTGGACCTCCTCACCATTCACCATTTCCTTCAACCCTTTTCTCAACCTTCTCATCGCACGGTTCGTTTCAGGGGCTCCTCTTGAGCCTTCATCGTTGAGCTTTCTCTCTTCCTCATTTTGTTTGTGTTATGATTCCATCATTCTTTAATCGAACTTTTACTTGACGAACTCCTTCGCTAGACTCAGTCCTCGAAGACGAGTCCTAACATGTAATTCGCATCACGTGACTCTCCCCACGATCACGTGACGTTCTCCTTCTGGTACGCTCCTATGTCAGTATAAACTTCCTTCTGTCACGTGATCTGACACACGTGACCACTCACGGCACTTGCCGATTGGCCGATAGCTTATCTTCTGCTCTTCTTTCGCTATTGGCTACTCCTTATCCTTTATCTTTACTCAGACGATATGACTCAAGATACGTGATCCCCGCATTGTACGACTTCTCTTTCTCTTTTATCATTGGACGATATGATACGCACAGCATGGTCCGTGCACGATACTTGTAGCTATATAAACCCATGTACACTACGATTATTCCCCAGTTCTATCTACTTGATTCTACTTCCCAGGGTAGGATTTAAGGATTAACTCCCCGACTACTAGGATTATACTCTACCGCCATTCCACCTCTCCACGACTTTCAGTTCTCACTACTCGCCGCGTTCCTTGCCGGGAGTCCCCTAGAACCCGGTGCTCTTTCCCTCCTTTCTTCTTGTGGTTGTTTAAGTGCTACTGCGTATCAAGTTGTGTGGTTCTAGAGAGAGAGTTGAGTGTAAGGAGCTCATCGGGTAAGAGGTAGTCTCATCATTCCAAAGGGGATAGTCCGATGAGGACAGTTCAGAGTAAGGGTTGGATGTTATTTGAGGGTAAGGTGGATATGAGGAGTCCAAACCCGGTGGAATGGAGACAATCAAGAATGGCAGCCCTGGTTCCCTGGATGGAGGAAGAAAGGGCAGCAGCCCATGATTCTCCCAATTGGATAGGGGATCTGTGTTGGACCTCAGAGATGAGGGTAGAGTTCCTGAATGCCTGGATGAGGAGCAGGATGATCAGTGAATTGAGGGATAAGAGAAGATGTGAGATGGCAAGTGATAGAGGGGGGGACAAGATGATGGTGGCATAGAGGGCATGTCAGTGGAGAACTGGTAGGTGATGGGGATAGACAGGGATAGGATCCAAAGTGGACAACAGAGCATCGAGGGGAATTTCCAAGTATGCTTCTGGGGAAGAAGGGGGGGTAGCTGGCATAAGAGGAGAAATAGATATAGAAGAGTGAGGGTGGTGAAAAGACTCAAGAATTGTTCCAACCATCTGCCTCAGCTGTCCAGCCAGAGTGGGTGGCACCAGTGGAATAGTGGAGAATGGGGGTATTGATGTCATGGGGGGAGACGATTCTGATAGAGATGCTGCTGGGGGTGATGTGGGTGATGTTGGCTAGTTCAAAGAGAGAAAAGAGAATATAAAATCTGAAGGCAGAGAAGACAAGGAAAATGATAAGAGTGAGGTTGATGTCAATCATGTATGAGAGTGAGAGGATGGGGGAAAGGCACTAGGTTTAGAGGCCTTATATAGGTTGAGGAGAGTCTTGGCATGGACCAAATTGGATGGCAGCTCTCACGTATTGTTGGAGGAAGGATAGCCTTTCAATTTGATAAGGAACTGCAGATTCAATGCAGAACCCCAATGTCCCACAATAGCTTCGACTTTGTATTCTTCCTCAGATCCAAGGAGATCCAGTGGTGGCTGGGAGAAGTTGGTTCTGTGTTCATTGGTTTCCCAATAAGGAGAAAGAAGAGATGCATGGAAGACATCATGAGTCTTCCAGGTAGGGGGGAGTTTAAGGCAATAAGAGAGGGGGGAGATTACTTGAGTGATTTCAAAGGGGCCTTCTCATTGAGGAGTGAGCTTTCAGGAGTGATATCTAAGTTTGAGGTTCTTGTTGTTGAGCCAGACTTTCTGTCTGACTTTCCAGGGGGTAAATTTAGTAGTGATGCAGGATTTCATGTTGGTTTGGGCTTTGTGGTGGGCAGCAAGTGCTTCTGTTCTGGCTTCATCGAGGTTGGCAAGGCATTTCTTGGTGGCCAGAACAAAGGTAGTTTTGGAGAGTGGGGGGTAACTCTGTGGTTTGTAGCTGTACATGAGTGAGAAAGGTGATTGGGCAGTGATGGAGTGGATGTTAGAGTTGTGAGTGAATTTGGCCATAGTGAGGAGGGAAGCCCAAGTGGTCAGTTTTCCTTCACAGAAGATGCAGAGGTAGGTTTTGAGTTCCTGGTTTACCCATTCTGTTTCTCCATTAGTTTGTGGGTGGTAGGTGGTGGAGAGCAAGGTTGTAGTTTAGGAGGCAAGCCAGTTCCTTTGTGAATGCTGAGGCAAACTGGGGGCCTCAGTCAGAGATGAGTTTGTCATCGAGACTGAAACAAAGGAAGACTTGAGAGAAAATAGGGCTGCAACACCCTTGGTGGAGATGGTTTTTGAGCAAGGGATGTAAATTACCCCCTTAGTAAGACCATGGTCAACCACAACCATAATAGAATCATGGCCAGATGACGGGGGAAGATTGGTGATGAGATCAATGGAGATCTGTCGAAATGGGCAGGTGGCAGCAGAAGGGATTGAGGACAATGGTGGGGTGGTAGGGTGTGTCTGGACTTTATTGGCCTGACAGACTGCACAGCCTGAGATAAATTTGTGAGCAAAGGTAGCCATACCTGGCCACCAGTAATTGTTATGGATTTCAAGGATACCTGGGAATGCGATGTTGAAATCATCTGGGGACAACTCCTTGGTGAAGACAATATGGACATAGATATGTTTTTCCTTCCTACTCATCACTATGATCACACTTGGTTTGATCTTTCCTCCATGGCATATAGAGACCTCACTTGGGAGATCATCGTTAGTGGACAATATGACCCTATTATCCATGACTTCTAGGTCGCCCTTCAGACGTCTCACAGGAATGCCGTCATTTCCCACGTTTATGGATGCCCTCAGACTTCTGACTCGTTTCTACTGGGAAGTCCCATTTCTCTCTTTTCCTTTTATACTCAGCGGAACTCCATTTCTCCTTATGGACACAGGACTCTGATTCCTTTCTTGGACATGGGACTCCGCATTTCCTTTTACATGTATGTTTCCTTTTACACATCGTTTGTTGATTCCCTTTTATGATACACACAATGTGATGCATCTTGTTGATTTCCTTTTATGCATCGCCCCTTTATGGTAACCCCCTTAGTATATAAAGGGTCAACTTGTAGTAGGTAGCTCCTCAGCTAATTCTATGCATTTCTGCCTGCAAAGTCTTTGCTCCTGAAGAAGGTCACTCAACTAACCTCCCATGCTAAGCCCATCCAGTCTTCTGTCTCTGTTTACTTACTGGGGCTTCTTTCTCATGAGCGATAGCCAATACTCTGCTCCTAGTCGTCGCTGACACTATGAGTACAAAAGGATCATGAGTGAAGTCTTTGTTCCACACCCACATAACAAAAGAATTAGCTTGTCCCTTGATCCCTGCTACTACGCATGGGATCCAACCCACTTCACACCACATTTCAAGCTCCCCCTGAAGAGAGCTCATCCAATGACAAATGACCACCTGCTGCTTCCCCTTATTCCAACCCTTACCAATCTGGGAACTTCCACCCCACGTTCTCCTACTCAAACCAGATGATGAGTAGCCAGATCTCTCAAGTCCCATCACCTGATACTAGACGAGGACCTCTCTTGAACATTACCCCTTCTTATATGTATGCCCATCCCTTCCCCCCTAGATTCCACTCCTGCACTTTCTCCCCTTCAGTTCCAATCCACCCTTCCATCCTCCCAGCACACCCCAACTACCCACTCTCCTTCCCCTGCCCCCAGTACTAGCAGCATGTTGAACCACACTCAAGAAGAATTAAAGGCAGCTTGCCCAGAACCCTTCTCTGGCAAGAGTGAAGATGCCTCCCATTGGCTGTTGGCAATGAAAGCTTACTTCGCCATTAATGACACCAAGTATACTGACAAGAAGATTGTCATTACCCTCCTGAATCAGATGAACCATGGGAGAGGGGCAACCTTCTCCGAAGCATGGCTCACAAAGGTTATGACCACCCCTGTTGATACAAAGTGTCACTCAAACAAACAAAAGAAGATATAAGAATGAACGTGCCAGGTCCTAGGGGCTTTCTGGCAACAAACGTGGTGACAAGAGATGCTTTGAAGTCGTGGAGAGGAGGAATGGTCGAAGTGAAGAGTAGTCCAAGTGAGGCGATGGAGCTATCCTTAAATCCTACCCTTGGAAGTAGAATCAAGTAGATAAGACTGGGGTTACCAGTTGCAAAGGGAGCTACTTAAATACATCTGAGTATCGTGCATGGACCAAGCGGTGCATATCGTATCATCCAATGATAAAAGAGAATAGGAATCGTACGATGCAAGGGTTGCATA
Source organism: Wakefieldia striispora (assembly GCA_038090475.1). NCBI lineage: Eukaryota > Fungi > Basidiomycota > Agaricomycetes > Agaricales > Hymenogastraceae > Wakefieldia > Wakefieldia striispora. The sequence goes on along the minus strand of JBBPMU010000204.1, from coordinate 25,660 downwards.
TCCTGAGTCATTGTCTATGAGTCAATGGGAAAGGAAGATAAGGAGAGTGCCAGGCCAATGGCAAAAGAAGAGCAGAAGATAACATATCGGCCAATTGGCAAGCACTGCGAGTGGTCATGTGTGTCAGATCACATGACAGAAGGAAGTTTATACTGACATAGGAGTGTACCAAAAGTGGAATGTCACATGACCCAAAATACATGTTGGTGCTTGCCTTTGAGGGCTGAGCATAGCAAAGTTGTTCATTAAGTAAAAGTTCGATTGAAGAATGATGAAATCATAACACCTGTCGCCTCCTGGACTGATGCCCTCTCTGAACTCAAAAAGGACTTCCGCACTGTCTTCATACCCCCTGGCCCCAAAGACACTGCACACATGACCCTCCATAACATCCGTATGGAAGGGAAGCCTTTCAATGGTGACTTCAATGCCTTCCAAAGCACCTTCCAGCTTGAAGCCTCTAGGAGCGACATCACCGACCAATTGGTACTCAAGGATCTTCTTAAGTGCACTGTTTCACACCAGCTTGCCACCATGATGACAGCTGTAGAGAAGGAACCTGTGACCACAAATGAGTGGCTAGAGAAAGCCTCTCATTTCTACCATGCAATTGTGCACACTGACCTCCTTAGGAAAGGAGGTAATGGATGTGGACTATGTCTCTCTTTCCCCAGCAGAAAGATCTGAACACCTAAAGAATAGGAAGTGCTTCATCTGCCACAAGGTAGGATGCCTTGCTGGAAAGCATCACAATGGGCAGAACCACCATTCTCCCCTACAGAAGATTAGGACAGCCAAAGAAGACGTTCCCATCAACCCACTTACTACCTATGCGAAAGGCAAAGGACTCAAGACCCATCAAGTGATCCAAATGCTGGAATTGTTTTTGGACAAATCTCAAGACGTCCCAATGGACATCCCTGAACAAGAGGCCAAAGAAGATGAGGATTTTCAACACTGAGGAGTAGAGCGACATCTACTTCCTCAAGGACCATTACTCTTGTACAAATTGTTATGATTCCATCATTCTGCATCAAACTTTTTACTTAATGAACAACTTCGCTATGCTCAGCCCTTGAAGGCGAGCACCAACATGTATTTCATGTCACATGACTCATTCACACGATCACATGACGTTCCTCTTCTTGTATGCTCCTATGTCAGTATAAACTTCATTCAGTCACGTGATCTGACACACATGACCACTCGCAGCATTTGCCAATTGGCCAATATGTTATCTTCTGCTCTTCTTTTGCCATTGGCCTGGCACTCTCCTTATCTTCTTTTCCCATTGACTCATAGACAATGACTCAAGATACGCGATCCTTGCATCGTACGATTCCTATTCTCTTTTATCATTGGATGATATGATACGCACTGCTTGGTCCATGCACGATACTCAGATGTATTTAAGTACTTCCCTTTGCAACTGGTAACCCCAGTCTTATCTACTTGATTCTACTTCCAAGGGTAGGATTTAAGGATAGCTCCTCGACTACTTGGACCACTACCTTCACCATCATATCTTTCAATCCCTACCTTGATCTCCTTGTCACCCGGTTCGTCTCAGGGGCTCCCCTAGAGTCTTCTTCATTGAGTTTTCTCTCTTCTTCATTTTGTTTGAGTGACGCTTCGCATCACAAATAGCTCCCATTTTTGTATCCTCTCCTGCTGATAGGGCAATACATGTTCCCATATCCCTTTATGCAGGAAGGACAGGAGAAATCATTGCCACCACTGCCCTCATCAATTCTGGAGCCACTGGATCATTCATTGACCAGGACTTCACCATATGGAACTGGATCCCCCTAGTCCAACTTGCTGAGCTGATTGGAGCAAAAAAAACATAGATGGAACAAAGAACAAGGCTGGAGAAATATGCCACAAGGTATTCATCACCTTGCAATATGCTGACACAGAACACCAACAGGAACTCATGGTGATCAATTGTGGATCCCAAAATGTTATACTTGGGATGCCATAGCTGGTAAAGGTAAACCCAAGGATCAATTGGACTAACCAAACCATCGAATTTTTGGACAGACAGAAGGTCCCCCGACATGATGACCCCCTGAGAGAAGCACAAGCCTATATCATTCGATTTATCGACAAGAACCCAGATCAAGTATACAAAGCTAACTACGATGCTGGGCAGTGAACCATTAAACAGTGTTTCCAGCAAAAGCTATGAGAAGCCAAGATTTTGCCAGAAGTCATCCGAAAGGTAACCCTCTCGACCACCATTGCCACCCAGAAGAAGGCCCCACAGGTGGTCCTACTCAACATATTCAAGGAATACAAGAAAGTCTTCGATGAACTGGAGGACAGTTTTATTCCTCCATCCTGTGACTTTGATCATGCCATTGCCCTCAAGGATTTGTTCACCCCATGCAAGGCCAAACTGTACTCCCTCAACCCCAAAGAAATGAAAGCCTGCCAAGATTTTATCAAAGAACACTTAGAAAAAGGCACCATCTGTCCCTTGAAATCCCCCCAAGCTGCCCCCTTCTTTTTTGTTGCCAAGAAGGATGGCAAACTCCGACCCTGCCAGGACTACCGCTACCTCAATGAATATACAGTCAAGAATGCCTACCCTCTTCCACTTATCCTGGACCTCATGGACAAGCTTTGTGAAACAAGACGAAACGTTGAAGGTTGAACCTCTAAACCTCAAAGGCAAAGTCTTCCCTTTGGTGGGGTATCGGCAGTAGTCAAATGAAAGATAGCGCCTGTTTATCCTCTGGCTAAGAGTGTGGATGATAAAATGAGTTTACCCAGTAGCCCCTCAGAATATCCTAAGGGGGTCCAGCCTAGAAGAAAAATACCTGGGTGATATAATTCCAAATAGCTAAGACTGGGGTTTCCAGTCGAAGCTTCAACTACTTAAATACTGTACATGATCATGCACAGACCAAGCTGTGCGAATCCAAGTATGGTAAAAAGGAAAACGTATGATGTCCGAATATCTGTAAAGGGAAAGTCCTGTGCGATGGGCATGTATCATGACAAAGATGAAATGACAAACTGCACAGCTCTCTATGGCATGTGCCTTCCAATACAATCATGATTGGGTAACATCGTAAAACTGATGACAAGAGAGATAAGAATGTCAATATGTCCAAAAATGGAAAAGGGGTTATTCCCAAAGAGATGGCCACTGGGAAGAAGTCTGAAGGATCACTGATGGCCAATCGGCAAATGCCGCAAAGTGGTCACATGCAACAGATCATGTGACAGAAGGAAATTATACTGTCACAGGAGCATACCAATAGTGAAACACCACATGACTTCAAGTCACATGATCATCGAAATACATGTAGACGGCGTTCTTCAATCGGATTGCCACAAGAAAAAGGGTTCTAAGTAAAAGTTGAAAAAGTGTCAGTAAAAAGGTAGCATCATTTAGAGATAAAATATAGGGTTTGTAACACTTTGAGGCTCAAACATCTTCACCAAAATGGATGTTCGATGGAGATTCAACAATACATATTCGTATCAAGGACAGTGACCAATGGAAGGTGGCTTTTATCACCCTGTTTGGCCTTTACAAACCACTCATCATGTTTTTCAGAATGTGTAACAGCCCTCCTACCTTCCAGGCGTTCATGGACCATTACTTTGGTGACATGATGGCTGAAGGATGGCTCATCATTTATATGGATGACCTTTTGATCCACATGAAGGACAATCAAGCCCTCCACAATGAATGCACCTGTTGAGTTCTTGAACGAATGGCGGAACTCTGCCTGCACTTAAAGCTAGACAAGTGCTCCTTCTCCCAGAAGTCTGTCGACTTCTTGAGCATGATCATTGCCAAAGGCAAAATCCATATGGACCCCACAAAACTCTCTGCTATCAAATCCTGGGTTCCCCCCACATCCATCAAAGGTGTCCAATCTTTTATTGGATTTTGCAACTTCTACTGGAAATTTATCGCCAACTTTTCCACCATTGCTGCCCACTAATTGCCCTCACCAAGAAATCTGCCTCATGGGAATGGAACAACGATCAACAACAATCTTTCGACACTTTAAAATCCAAATTTCTTTGCCTGCCAGTTCTCTCCATGCCAGACTCACAGAAACCCTTTATGGTCATGACCAACGCTTCCCTCACTGGTGCTGGAGCTGTTCTTATACAAAAGGACATTAATGGGGACCTCCACCCATGCTCCTACTTTTCTTGCACATTCTCTCCCACTGAGCAGAACTACAACATTTATGACCAGGAACTCCTTGCCATCATCAAGGCTCTCAAGGAATGGCGTCAATATCTCAGTGGCACCCCCCACCCTGTCACTATCATCACTGACCATAAGAACCTCACCTACTTCAAAGAGCCACAAAAACTCACTCACCATCATGCCCGATGGATGCTATTCTTGCAGGATTTTGACATCCTTTACAACACCCACCCAGGCTCTTACATATATGGGACCTGCCGATGCCCTCTCTAGAAAAGACTTCATTGACACCTCTGACGACAATCAGGATGTGGTCCTTCTTGATCCAGAACATTTTATTAATGCCATTTATGCAGACCTTGTGTTATGATTACATCATTCTTCATCGAACTTTTTACTTAACGAACCCTTTCGCTATGCTCAGCCCTCGAAGGCGAGCACCAACATGTATTTCGTGTCACGTGACGTTTCCCCTTTTGGTATGCTCCTATGTCAGTATAAACTTCCTTCAGTCACGTGATCTGACACATGTGACCACTCACGGCACTTGCTGATTGGCCGATAAGTTATCTCCTGCTCTTCTTTCGCCATTGGCCCAGCAATCTCCTTATCTCCTTTTTCTCATTGACTCATAGATGCTTACTGAAGATACGCGATCCTCGCATCGTATGATTCTCATTCTATTTTACTATTGGACGATACAATACGCACAGCCTGGTCTGTGCACGATACATGTAGCTATATAAACCCATGTACATAGTCGACTGGTTTCCCCAGTCTTATCTACTTGATTCTACTTCCCAGGGTAGGATTTAAGGATTTACTCCATCATCTCACTGGGACTATACTCCATCTTCAACATACCCCCCTTACACGACTTTCAACTCTCTCTCCTCGCCGCGTTCATTGCCGGGAAGCCCCTAGAACCCGGTGCTCTTTTTCTCCTCTCCTCTTCTGGTTGTTTAAGTGCTACTTCGTATCACCTTGCCAATAAGATTGCTGACTCTTCCATCGACAACCCCATCATCAAAAAGGCCCTACTCACACTCCGGAATGGCAGCTCCCTTTTCCCACATGCTTCCCCCACCAATTGGGAATTCCACGATGGATCCCTCTTCTTCCAGGGTCGCCTCTACATTCCAGACTCCACCCGCAAGGAACTTGTGGTGTCCATCCATGACTCCCCTGCTGCTGGCCATCCTGGCTATTTCCAACTCCTCCATCTCCTTCACTGTGACTATTGGTGGCCTGGCATGGCCGCTTTCACCTGCAAATTCATTGCCAGTGGTGCCACTTGCCAGGCAAACAAAGTCATCACTCATCCCACTACACCCCCACTATCTCCAATTCCCTCTGCTGCTACCCACCTGTTCCAACAAATCTCTGTTGATCTTATCACTGATCTTCCCCCATCAGATGGCCATGATTCTATTATGGTCGTGGTCGACCATGGTCTTACAAAGGGGGTAATTTATATCCCTTGTTCAAAATTGATTACTGCTGAAGGGGTTGCCTCCCTGTTTTTCTCCCAAGTTTTCCCTTGTTTTGGACTCCACAACAAACTAATCTCTGATCGAGGCCCCCAATTTGCCTCTGCCTTCACTAAAGAACTTGCTCATCTCCTCAACTATGATCTTGCCCTCTCCACTGCTTATCATCCTCAAACTGATGGCAAAACAGAACATATAAACTAGGAACTAGAAACCTATCTCCAAATCTTCTGCAAAGGAAAACCCACCACTTGGGCATCCCTCCTCCCTATGGCTGAATTTGCTCATAACTCTAATGCCCACTCTGTCACCAACCAATCTCCATTTTCCCTCATGTATGGCTACAAACCCTGCTCTTACCCCCCTCTTTCTAAAATCACTTTTGTTCCTGCAGCCGAGAAATGCCTTACCCATCTTGATGAAGCCCAAATTGAAGCCCTCACCACTCACCAAAAAGCCCAAACCAATATGAAATCCCAAATCACCACCAAATTCACCCCCTGGAAAGTCAGACAGAAAGTCTGGCTTGACAACAGAAACCTCAAATTTGGATACCACTCCCAAAAACTTGCTCCTCGACAAGAAGGCCCTTTCAAAATCACTCAAGTAATTTCTCCTGTCTCCTACCATCTGAAACTCCCTCCCACATGGAAGATACACAATGTCTTCCATGCTTCCATTCTATCCCCATATTGGAAAACTGATGAACATGGCCCTAGCTTCTCCCAGCCACCACCGGATCTTCTCGGATCAGAAGAAGAATACAAAGTTGAAGCCATTGTGGGACATTGGGGTTCCACACAGAATCTGCAGTTCCTTATCAAATGGAAAGGCTATCCTTCCTCCAACAATACATGGGAACCGCCATCCAATTTGGTACATGCCAAGACCCTCCTCAATCTATATAAGGCCTCCTATCCCAAGGCTTTTCCCCCATTGCACCCCCCTTCTACATGATTGAAATCACCTTCTCTCTCATCGTATTTATTGTCTTCTCTGCCCTCACATTCTTCTTTTTCTATTCTATCTTCGCTATCACCCTCAAACTCCAATATTCCCATGACACCCTCTTCTTTGTCCTCCATGTCACTCCCCACAGAGTCTCTGTCGGAATTGTCTCCCCCCATGACATCAACACACCCATACTCTGTTACTCCACCAGTGCCACATACTCTGGCTGGATGGCTGAGGTGGATGGTTGGAATGATTCTTGAGTCCCTCCATCCTTGTTCCTGCTTTTCTTCTATTTCATCTTCTTCTACTCCTATGCCAGTAACCCCTCCTGCCTCCCCCACAGCATACTTGGAAATCCCTTTGGATGCCTTACTTTCCACCTTGGACCCTATTCCCATTTTTCTAGATAGACTTCCTCGTTTCCATCAAAACATCCTCTATGCTGTGATCATCTCATCACCACCCCTCGCACCCCACCTCATGAACCTTCCCTTATCCTCTCAATCAACTGTCATCCCACTCCTACTCCAGGCATTCCAAAACTCACTCCTCTCTGCAGAGATTCAACAGCGGTCACCTATCCAACTCAGAGAATCTTGGGCAGCCACCCTCTCCTATGTATTCCATTCAGGGTATCGGAGGGATTATACTCAATGCCCTTGACCACATTGGATTCAGAATATTCATCCCAACCCTCCCTTCCAACAACGTCCAACCCCTCCTCCATACCACACTCATCAGCCTCTCTCCTCTCCAACAATGGGACTATCTCCCATCTGACGAGCTCCCTCAGAGCCATCCTTTGGGACAGACCTCTCATCTCTACCCCGTTGCCTGACCTATACTACCTGCCCCTGTCCCTACCTACCCTATCCAACCTGATGAGTTGGGCACCTCTTCCCTACCCTCTGCTGATGCCCCTCCTCCATATTCTCCTGACCACAAACCTCTTTCCTGACAACCCACACCTGGACCGAATGCACCCCATCTAGGATCTACTGGATCTGGAACATGTATTTGCACACCCACTCCGATGCTCGACCTTGGGGAGGTTAGAGAATTTCTCACCACCCTCACTGAACTCATGGAGCCCGTCTCCTCCCCCTCCAACTCCCCCGACCCACTCCCCATCCCCCCTCCCATCAACTGACAAGTTCCTCACCACCGTGCTTGCTATCGTTGTGGATCACATGGCCATCTCCAGGATGGATGCCCCCATTACTGATGCACCCACTGTCTCCAAACATCCCCTGGCCACTTCTCTCAGAACTGTCCAATTGACAGATGCCAACACCCTCTCTAGACCCAATGATTTATTGATGATGATGCTCTCCCAGACTTCAATGACAAGTGCATCTGATGATAATGATTTGATGAATCAATCTTCCAATGGGGGAGCTAATGTTACAGATTTTGAGGATACCTGGGAACGCGACATCGAAATCATCTGGGGACAACTCCTTGGTGAAGACAATAGAGACATAGATACATTTTTCCTTCCTACTCATCACTACGATCACACTTGGTTTGATCTTTCCTCCATGGTGTATAGAGACCTCACTTGGGAGGTCATCGATAGTGGTCAATATGACCCTATTATCCATGACTTCTAGGTCACCCTTCAGACTTCTCATGGGAATGCTGCTGTTTCCCATGTTTATGGATGCCCCTGGACTTCTGACTTGTTTCTACCAGGAAGTCCCATTTCTCTCTTTTCCTTTTATACTCAGCAGAACTCCATTTCTCCTTATGGACACAGGACTCCAATTCCTTTCTTGGACACGGGACTCCACATTTCCTTTTACATGTATGTTTCCTTTTATGTGTCGTTCATTGATTCCCTTTTATGATACATGCGACATGACGCATCTTGTTGATTTCCTTTTATGCGTCGCCCCTTTATGGTAACCCCCTTAGTATATAAAGGGTCAACTTGTAGTAGGTAGCTCCTCAGCTAATTCTATGCATGTCTGCCTGCAAAGTCTTTGCTCCTGAAGAAGGTCGCTTGACTAACCTCCCGTGCTAAGCCCTTCCAGTCTTCCATCTCTGTTTACTTACTGGGGCTTCTCTCTCACGAGTGATAGCCAATACTCTGCTCCTAGTCGTCACTGACACTACGAGTACAAAAGGATCATGAGTGAAGTCTTTGTTCCACACCTGCATAACAGTAATCACAGCAGAGTAGATGGAGGAGTCAGAAATAGCCTGGGTGGCCAACAGCAGGGGAGTCATGGATAGAGGCTACCAGGTCTTTGCAAGCAGGTTCTGGGATATAGAGTTGGCCTTGGAAGAAGAGGGATCCTTTGTGGAATTCTCAATCCATGGGGGCGGCACAGGGAAACAGAGAGGTCCCTTCCTGAATTGCAGTGAGGGCTTTGGAAACCAAAGGGTTGGTGGTGGAAGAATCAGCAATTTGATTGGCAAGGTTGACATCAATGGCATTGATGAAGTGATCATGTGAAAGTAGGATCATGTTCTGGTTGTCATCAGAAGTGTCAATGAAGTCCTTGTAGGAGGGCATCAGTGGGCCCCATGTAAGAGCCAGGGTGGATGTTGTAGAGAACGTCGAAGTCCTGGAGGAAGAGCATCCAGCAGGCATGGCAATGGGTAAGCTTGCATGACTCCTTAAAATAAGTGAGGTTTTTATGATTGGTGATGATGGTGACAGGGTGAGGGGTTCTGCTGAGATATTGATGCCATTCTTTGAGAGCTTTGATTACAGCAAGGAGTTCTCAGTCATAGATGTTGTGGTTCCACTCAGTAGGGGAGAAAGTGTAGGAGAAGTATGAGCAAGGGTGAAGATCACCATTGCCATCCTTTTGCATAAGAATGGCTCCTGTGCTGGTGAGGGAGGTGTTGGTCATGACCATGAAAGGTTTCTGGGGGTCCAGCATCCAGAGGACAGGGAGACAGAGGAATTTTGCTTTAAGGTCGTCGAAGGATTTCTGTTGGTCGTGTTCCCATTCCCATGTGGTGGACTTCTTAGTGAGTGCAATGAGAGGGGCAGCAATTGCAGAGAAGTTTGCAATGAATTTTCAGTAGAAGTTGTAAAAGCCCAAGAAGGAGCACACTCCTTTGACTGATGTGGGGGGTTTCCAGGATTTGATGGCTGTCAGTTTGGTGGGGTCCATGCAGATTTCACCTTTGGCAATGATCATCCCAAGAAAGTCAATGGATTTCTGAGAGAAAGAGCATTTCTCGAGTTTGAGGTGGAGTTGGAGCTCCATCATTTGTTCCAGCACATGACAGGTACATTCGTTGTGAAGGTCTTGGTTGTCCTTAGTGTGAATCATGAGATCGTCCATATAAATGATCAGCCATCCTTCAGCCATCATGTCACCAAAGTAGTGGTCCATGAATGTCTGGAAGGTGGGGGGTCTGTTGCACATTCTGAAGAACATAATGAGTGGTTCAAAGAGGCCAAATGGTGTGATGAAAGCAGCTTTCCACTGGTCGCCATCCTTGATTTGTATATTGTTGAAACCCCATTGGATGTCCATTTTAGTGAAAATGTTAGATCTGCAGAGTTTGTCCATCAGGTCAGGAATGAGGGGGAGTGGGTAGACATTCTTGACCACATGTTCATTGAGATAGTAGTAGTCCTGGCAAGGGCAGAGTTTTCCATCTTTCTTGGTGACAAAAAAGAAGGGGGTGGCCTGAGGCAATTTCAATGGGCAAATGGTTCCCTTCTCCAGATGCTCCTGTATGAAGTCCTTACAGGCTTGAGTTTCTTTGGGGTTCAAGGAATAAGGTTTAGCCTTCCATGGAGTGAACAAGTCCTTGAGGTCGATGGCATGGTTAAAGTCTCTAGAGGGTGGCATAAAGCTGTCTTCTGGTTCATCAAATACCTTCTTGTAGTCCTTGAAGATTTCTAGGAGTATCACATCTTGTTTTTTTGCTTGTGCAGCAATGGTCATATAAAGTGTGACCTTCCAGATCACCTCCAGAATAATGCCAGCTTTCTTGAGTTTTCAATGAAAATGCTGTTTGATGGCTCACTGCCTAGCATCATAGTTGGCTTTGGATACCCTATCTGGGTTCTTGTCAATATATCAGATCAAATATGTGTTACAAATGCTATTTTCTTCCCTTCAGAACTCCACTCTTTTTCAACTAAGTCATATGTTACTCCTTTCTCTAGTGCATTATTCGACCCAGAACAGCAATTGTTCTAGAGTCCAGCGCCTCATGTAAAGGTTGTCCAAAGGACAACATCCTATTGGCTGCCACATTTCACTTCTTCTTTTAATTACTGTATGCTTCTTTTCATTTCCGCTTATGCTTCTATTCCATTCTACCACATGCCTCATGCGCACACAGCATCAAGGCAGTGTATCTTCTTTCATATTCCATGATGTTCTGACCAATAGCGGAACTACCTCTTATCTCCTTATCTTTATGCCAAACATGTACATACAGCTGGCCTGTAGTATATAAACCCCAATACATCCCAAGGGAACTCTAACAAAGTTCTCTTGGATTTTCTGCTTCAAAATCTTGAGCACTACTCCACAACCTCACCTCTTAAACACTTTAGCAAGCTCATCGTTTTTGGCTTGTTTCAATATGATTGCACTTCTTGTAGTGGGTCATCATGCTGTCAGACTTGCTGTCCATCAGGGAATTCAATTGTTCAGTTTTCCCAGTCAATCTTGGGATTAACCTTCACCAGCCATGGCATCCTGAGTATGATGTTTTGGGATCTGCAGTTGATGACCATGAGTTCCTGCTTGTGTTCTGTGTCAGCGTATCGTAAAGTAATGAATACTTTGTGTCTTATTTCTCCAGCCTTGTTCTTCATTCCATCTACATTCTTGACTCCAATAGGTTTGGTGAGTTGGATGAGAGGGATTCAGTTTTGTATCATGAAATCCTGATCAATGAATTATCCAGTGGCTCCAGAGTCAATGAGGGCGGTGGTGGTGACAATTTCTCCTGTCCTTCCTGCATAAAGAGATACACCTTGGTGAGCCAGGCTTCGGAAAAGGTCGCCCCTCTTCCCTGGTTCATTCAGTTTAAAAGCGTGATGATGATCTTCTTGTCATTGTACTTGGTATCATTGATGGCAAAGTAGGCTTTCATTGCCAACAGCCAATGGGAGGCATCTTCACTCTTGTGGGAGAAGGGTTCTGGGCAAGCCATCTTAAGTTCATCTTGGGGAGTCGACATGCTGTGGGGGCTAGATGTGGGGGATGGAGAATGGGGTGTCAGAGTGTGTTGGGAAGATGGGAGGGTCAATTGGAACTGGAGTGGGGAGAGTGTAGGAGTGGAACCTAGGAGTGATGGGATAGGAGTATAAGAAGGGGTGACGTTTAGGAGAGGTCCTCATCTAGTATCAGGTGAGGGTACTTGAGAGGATCCAGCTACTCATCATCAAGGTTGAGCAGGAGAGCATGGAGAATTGGTTCCAGAAGGTTGTGCAGATTGGTAGGGGTTTGACCAAGGAGAAGCAGCAGGGGGTTGTTTGTCATCAGAGGAGTCCTCTAGCTGAGGGCTTCGATATGTGGTGTGAAGTGGGTTGGATCCTGTGCATAGTAGCAGGGATCAAGGGATGAGCTAATTCTTTTGTTATGCAGGTGCAGAACAAAGACTTCACTCAGGATCCTTTTATACTTGTAGGCCAGTGGCAACTAGGAGCAGAGTATTGACTATTGCCCTTGAGGGAGAAGTCCATCAATAAATAGAACAGAAGCTGGAAGGGCTTGGCACTTGAGGTAAGTTGAGTGACCTTTGTCAGGAGTGAAGACTTTGCAGGCAGAAATGCATAGAATTAGCTGGAGAGCTAACTACAACAGAAGAGCCCTTTATATACTAGTGGGGTTACCATAAAGAGACTGTCCATAAAAGGGAATCAACAAGATGCATCACATTGCATGTATCATAGAAGGAAATCAATGAACAACATGTAAAAGGAAACATATGTGTATAAGGAAATGTGGAGTCCCATGTCTAAGAAAGGAATCAGAGTTCCATGTCCATAAGGAGAGATGGAGTTCTGCTAAGTATAAAAGGAAAAAGAAATAAATGGGACTTCCTGAATGAAACCAGTCAGAAGTTCGGGGGCATCCGTAAATGTGGGAAATGGCAGGTCTCTGTGCAAAGTCTGGAGGATAACCTAGAAGTCATGGATAAGTGGGTTGTATTGACCAGCATCAATGATCTCCCAAGTGAGGTCTCTATATGCCATGGAAGAAACATCAAACCAACATCAGCAAACCTCCCACCCCCTGGCCAGTGCTGGCCAGTACTGGACAGTTTTCTCTAGCAAGGTATCTAACTGGCCAGAGCTGTCCAGAAAATGTCAAAAAAATCCTGCCTATAAACTGGTCTCAAAAATTTTATCATACATTTTTATCATCAAAAATATGTCTTTGGTATATTGGCCCTGATCATTTTACTCAATTGACTCATGTGGTGTGCAAAGAAATATTGTGGGAAAAAGGCTGTTTTGCTGATGAAGTGCAATCATAGTGACGAGTAGGAAGGAAAAATGTATCCATGTCTATGTCTTCTTCTCCAATGAGTTGTCTCCAGATGATGTCAGTATCTCATTCCCAAGTGTCTTCAAAATCTATAACATGGCCTGTATTACTGGAGAGTCATTGCTGTTCAAAATTATGGTTTGATTGCATGTGACATTACATGTGTAACCATTGGATGTTAACATTGGGACAGACAAAAGTCTGTGTGTGGCATGAGGTGCATACCAAACATCATTAAGAGTAAGGGGTGGTAGATCATTTGGATGGATTATAACTGTTCCTGGACCATATAACTTTGTGGAAGATCCATTGGCAACAGTAGCTGATCTGGTTTGCATTCCAAGATGAGCAAAATCATCCAAATAAGGGGAGATGTGGTCTGTACAACCACTATTGATCATCCAGCACTCTTGAGTTTGATATGGCTTATGGGTTCCAACTGTATACAGCAAAGAAGTGGTATGGGATTCTTCATCAGTTGGGAATATTACATTGTCTCTCCTAGGAGGAGGTGTATGTGGTTGCATATGGGTTAAATGATGCTTCATGTGTTGTCTAGATAAGTTTATGGGTTTGTAGAAATCCCAAGCAGATCTCACTTTCATAGAAAGTGGTAACTCTGAGGCAGGAATGCCAGGAAGAGCTTTACCCATAACTAATCCTCCAACTGTGAAGGTAGTCTTCTTCAGCTGTTTCTTCTTTCCAACATTCTCTACCTGTAAGAGCATCTGCAGTGAATCCCTCAGATAGATAAGGAGTTCCTGTGTCTGAGAAAGGACTGTGTGTCTGGAGAGATATCCATGGGGTCGGAAGGGCCATCCCAACCATGTTCAGCAATATCAGAATTGAAGTGATGGTCTACTTCATCAGGTATAGGTTCAATGAAAGCACTATGGGGGGTCTCACTCATTCTTGATAGAAAAGTGGTATTGAAATCTCTTTCAATGTGTCCATAGAAAGCTTCTTCTTCGATCGATGCATAGGTTGGTTCTACAATCATCACATTCACAATGACTTTGGTGGCCTTTCCCTTTCCTTTCTTTTGCTTCTTCTCATCTTTCCTCTTTTTGTACCATTGCTTTTTATTTGTCTTTGTTGGATTCCTCTGTTTTTGTGGAGAGGATCCTTCAGAAGGTTGGTCTTGTGGAGTAAAGTTTTGTTTCTTCCATGGTTTCTTTGGGGGACCATTCCAAATGACATTGGTATGGGAGGAGGAAGATGAGGTTTGAACCTCAGTGATGTGTGAAGTTAAAGGTTGGGAATGACCCACACAGATATTGCATTCTCTCAGTATGGCAGCTGTGATTGTCTTGACATTAAAGTCAGTGGTCTTGATTGTCTGGATGAGGGTAGAGCAGAGATTGTTGAAGGAATAAGAGAGTTGAGCCATGATGAGCATGGCTTTATGATTCTCAGAAAATCCAGAGCCTGAATTCAACATTTCCTGGAAATGAAGTTTGATTTTTGTGATGTCATTGCTGGCAATTCTTTCGTGTATCTTGGTGTGAAGTATTTTGGTGAAGGACAAAAACTGGCCTGGAATTCCTCTATCAGCAAAAGTTCTCCTCATTTGTTCCCAGTAATTGAGGGTAAGGGAGTAAAAGAAGCGCTTGGTTTCTTCATCCTTGCCATCCTTTGCTTCCTTAGTAACAACTCTCTCAGAACAATGCTCTTCTCTGGCTTCATCAGCAAGATTCTGCATGGAGGTAAAAACCAGGTATGAAAGGGCTTTTCGGTCCAATTTCTTCCAGGATGTAACATCCATTGGTCTTATGTCTAAGGTGGAAGAGATTTCGGATCCTTCTGTAATAAAGCCTGAAAGGTCCAAAGATCTGAAAAGCACTTCAATCCTCCTGGCCCAAGCATAGTAGGTAGCTTGTCCTGTGAGTTCAGGTATCTTGGCAAGGAGAGAAGATTTGAGCTTGAATTTGGATGCTTTGGGGAAAGACATTCTGTTGGAACTTACATAATTAGTTTCATTGTTTGCAAACAAAATAAACAAGCCTTTATTGGTCAAACTCTCTATCCAAGTACTTTTTCCAAGAAACAAGTCCAAATACAATTAGGCCTTTCTTTCCCTATATAGTAACCTTGTCATCTGTAGAGATATAGATCCCAACATCTGTCTAACTTGGTCCTGCTTCTGTCCCTTCATGAGTTCAAGACAACATTCTTGAACATTTGGGTTGTTAGCCCATTTAGACTTGAGTACTCACTGGGCACAAATGGCCTGCATGTTTCTCTTGTCCTTCTTCCACTCTTGTCAAATCATTTATTGACAGTGCAATGAAAACTTTTAAGCAGAAGAGCTGGAGGGTTTTGGAAGTGGTGGATGTTGTGCCAAGAAAGAGGATCAATATTCATGTTGGGGTTGTGTATAGAGTCCACAAAGTCATCTCTAACTGAATTTTCGCCATGTCTTCAATTGTCAATCCATTGAGAAAAAGTAAAATCAGGGAACATATCTTTCTGATAGATTTCAAAACCATAATCATGAGTCAAAGCAGGTGTGGTGGAGTTGTATGTCTTGGATGGGAAAGCCCAACTGGCACTTGTATAAATAGAAGAGAGAGACTCTGATGGGAAGTACAATGAACAGGGTAGGATCAATGCATCAAGGGTGTTGGTCTCTGTGGTCTGTAGTTTAAATGGTTGAACCAACCTCTCTATTGGTGGGAAATCTTCGTTCCAAATAGGGCATGCAATCTGATCCAAAAAACATTGGAAGGGGATCCAAGTCATTCATCAGCTGGTTTGGAATCTCATCACCCAGGGGGCGAGGAGTTCAGAAGATCACTATCTGATCTCCTGGTTGCTTGTGGGAGTCCATATGGACCCAGATGAAATGCTGTTGAGGTTCTGTCCCCATTATTGATAACTTGTATGTCTTGAGTCTCTATGGCAATGTGGTCTGCAATCTGTCAAAGGACAGTCCTGGGAGATGGAGGGTGTTGTTCCTTGCTATGGAGTTGATGAGAGTCCTCTGATTGTTTGACATTCGTCAATTGAGGAGGGGAAGGGTTGACGGGGCAATCAGGGATGAGTTCATTATGGGTGATGATGGTGGTGCCATTTCTAGGAAAATAGGCAGGCAGTGGTGAAGGGGAGCATTGACATCTAGTGAGGTGTTGATGATGATGTTGGTAATCTGGGTTACACAAGTGTCTCTCTCTGGCGAAAGCTTGTCAGTCAGCTGGAGCTACAGATAACTGTTATGATTATCATACTTTCATCAAACTTTTTTACTTAACAAACTACTTTGCTATGCTCAGTCCTCGAAGACAGGCACCAACATGTATTTCTGAATCATGTGACCAGTCATGTGATGTTCCTCTTTTGGTATGCTCCTATGTCAGTATAATTTCCTTCAGTCATGTGATCTGACACATGTGACCACTTGCACCAGAAATGTATTGGCTGGGAACGTAGTAGTCTGGCCAAGAATCTCTGAGCTAGCTTCCAATCGGATGCTCGGATTGCCAATTGGCTGATAGCTTATCTTCTGTTCTTCTTTCACTATTGGCTCCTCCTTATCCATTATCATGCTTCCCATTGACTCATAGATGCTTACCTGAAGATACACAATTCTCATATCACATGATCTCCTTTTTCGATTTACCCTCTCTCATACCATAGCTCACATACCTAATTTGGTCATACATAGCATGGTCTGTGTGCACTCACCAGACACTATTTAAGTAGTGTACTTTGTGACTGGTATCCCCAGTCTTATCTACTTGATTCTACTTCCAAGGGTAGGATTTAAGGATAGCTCCTCACCTCACTTGGAACACCTACCATGCCAACATACCACCCCTTCATGACTTCCACCTTGCTCTCCTTGCCGTGTTCATTGCCAGTGTGCCCTTAGAACCTGGCATGCTCTCATTTCTCTGTTCTTTAGATTGTTTGAGTGACACTTCATATCAATAACCAGCCTTTGTAGCCAGGTGCTATAGGATGTTCATTGAACATGAAGTCTCTGTGCTGATGATGGAAACATGCACCATCCCATTATATATGGTGGTGCCACCACTGAGAATCAGGATGTTCACCATAGCAAACCTCCTGTTGCTGACAGGGATGATGACAAACAGGACATGGAAGTTGGAAGTCACATGAACCTGTAGGCTGTGGACATCTAGGGGAAATACTAGGGGGCTCACTCAAATGTGAAGGTGAAGGGTGTTGTTGGCCTCCACGATTAGAGCAGTTTGGATGAGTTTGAAGTTGGATAGGTACTGGACTAGGGTTCTCCCTTGGGGCAAGGGGAATGTTCTCTACCTGGTCAAAGGGTATTCTGGTCAAGGAAATATTTAGTAACCAGATACTCGCTTCAACTTGGTAGGCAAAGAAGAGAGTGAAGTAACCAAAAAGCTCATTGTGTGTTAGATGGTACTGGAGGTAACCATCTGTGAATGACAAAACAAAGATGTTGGCAAACATCTGAGTGACCTTGTGGGCTGTGAGCACTGTCATCACTTGAAGGATGAGTGACAGAAGGCAAGTGAACCAGTATACCTTGAAGGGTTCCATGATCAGCATGATCAAGGGCATGATGGGAGATGAAGTAATGTGTATAAAAGATGTCAAGGCTGGTGATCAACCAGGGCTCATAACCTAAAGAGATAGGGCAGGCCTTCTCTCTCAATCTCTCATCTGAGGAACAAGGTTTGACTATGATATACAGTGGGTGGAAGGCCTGGGCAAAGTTGAGAGCAGAGGTTATGGTGAACTGTGAGGAGAATAACTCATGTTGATGTGGTGCGTCACTCAAACAAACAGAAGAAGAAATAAGAAGGAGTGTGCTGGGTTCTAGGGGCTTCCCAGCAAGGAACATGGCAATGAGAGATACTTGGAAGTCATGTAACGGTGGAATGATGAAGATGGGATGGGGTCCAAGTGAGACGAGGAGTTATCCTTAAATCACACCCTTGGAAGTATGATCAAGTAGATAAGACTGGGGAAACTCCAGTCACAAACTAGCTACTTAAATAGTGTCTGGTGATGAGTGTGCACAGACCATCTACCCTAAAGTAGGAATACCTAGTATAGTATCTGACGATAAGGTGTCAGTCTCATAAATTGAAAAAGGGAATAGAAGTCTGAAGGAGACGTATCCTGTGTCAATGTCTCTGAGTCAATGGGAAAAGAAGATAAGGGAGTTGCCGGGCCAATGGCAAAAGAAGATCAGAAGATAAGGTATCAGCCAATTGGCAAGTGCCAGAGTGGTCACATGTGTCAGATCACGTGACAGAATGAAGTTTATACTGACATAGGAGCATACCAAAAGGGGAATGTCACATGATCGTGTGAATGAGTCACGTGACACGAAATACATGTTGGTGCTCACCTTCAAGGGCTGAGCATAGCGAAGTTGTTCGTTAAGTAAAAGTTCAATGAAGAATGATGAAATCATAACACATGTTCTAGATCAAGGAACTAAAGGTGAGGTGAAGACAAGTGGAGTGAACTGAGGACATGGAAGTCAAATTGACTGGTTGAGGGGATACACGGTATGAGTCCCCTCTTATATACAAGTGTGAGGTTCTTATCTACCAATGAGAATGGAAAGATAAGAACAATAAGAGATAAGGGTGAGTCATGGGAAATGACTAAAGATACAGTCATATTGTATCATATATGTAATACATACCCTTATCATCCAATAGCATAAAGGACTCTTATCTCACTATCATCTGAAATGAATAATATGATGGTGACTCACCTCAGTTCTAGAACCACTCTAGAACCAGTATCAATCTAGATCTGAATCAAGAATGATCTGGATTGTATGATGTATGAATGATGAAGTCTGAAGTTTAGAACTGTCATAGGTCTGATATGAGATCATAGCCAAGATCTCATCTCTCAACACCCCCATACTTCACTATTCCATAGGTGCCACCTACTCTGGGTGGATGGCTGAGGCAGACAGTTGGAATGATTCTTGAGTCCTTTCACTGACCTCATTCTTCTATCTCTCCCTGCACTACTGTTTCCCCTCTTATGCCAGCAACCCCTCCTTCTTCCCCCTAAAGCATACTTGGAAATTCTCCTTAACACTTTATTATCTACTTTAGACCCTATCCTCATCTATCCTCACCACATTCCTACCCTCCATCAATGCACCCTCTATGCTGCCATCATCTTGTCCCCCCCTCTATCGCTTGCCATCTCATGTCTTCCCCTATCTGTTGACATGCCACTCATGCCACTCCTTATCCAGGCATTCCGAAACTTGGTCCTCATCTCTGAGGCCCAGAACAGATCCCCAATCCAATTGGGAGAATCTTGGGCTGCTGCCCTCTCCTCCACTATCTAGGGAACTGGGGCCACCATTCTTGACTATCTCTACTACTCTATAGGATTTGGACTTCTCATACCCACCCTATCCCCCAACAATGTCTAACCCCTACTCTGCACCATCCTTATCAGACTATCCCCCCTGGAACAACAGGATTACATCCTACCAGATGAGCTCCCTATGCTCCACCCTGTCGCCAGAACCACCTGTCTCTATCCAGTTGAACAACCACCAATTCTTGCCCCAATCCCTACCTACCCTATCTGACCTCATGACCTGGAACTCAATCCTCCCCCTCCACCATACCCCACCAACACCCCAACTTGCCCTTCCATCGAGGTCACCCTTGACCTTAGAGAAGTTTGCAAGTTCTTTACCACTCTTGCCGAACTGGAATCCACTCCACAACAAGACCCAACCCCTCCGCTCCCCATCCCCCCTCCCCAATGTTGACAAGTTCCTCACCACCATTCTTGCTATTGTTGTGGATCCTTTGGACACCTCCAACCCATGTGTCCCTACTACAAGTGTTCCTCTTGCCTCAACTGAGCTCCTGGACACTTATCCTGATCCTGCCCTATCCACACTGTCCACAACCCTAATGGGAGATGACCTTCTCATGATGATGTTGAGTCAGACGACACCATCCTCTGATTTTGAAGATGATTTGGTGAATCATCCTAATGATGAGGGAGCTAATGTTATGGATTTTGAAGACACTTGGGAACAAAATGCCGACATCATCTGGAGACAGCTCCTTGGAAAAGAAGACATAGATGTGGATATGTTTTTCTTTCCTACTCATCACTATGATCATACTTGGTTTGATGTTTCCTCCGTAGTATATAGAGACCTCACTTGGGAGATCATTGATGCTGGTCAATATGACCTGTTGGTCCATGACTTCTAGGTTATCCTTCAGACTTCACACAGGAACCTGCCATTTCCCATGTTTATGGATGTCCCCAAACTTCTGACTTGTTTCACTCAGGAAGTCCCATTTGTTCTCTTTCCTTCTACACTTAGTGGAACTCTGTGTCTCCTTATGGACATGGGACTCTGATTCCTTTCTTGGACATGGAACTCTGCATTTCCTTTTATGCATACATTTCCTTTTATGTGTCGATTGTTGATTCCCTTTTATGATACATGTGATGCAATGTGCCTTGTTGATTCCCTTTCTCAGACTATACCTTTATGGTAACCCCAGTAGTATATACTGTACATAAAGGGCTCCCCTGTAATAGATAGCTCCCCAGCTAATTCTATGCATTTCTGCCTGCAAAGTCTTCACTCATGACAAAGGTCACTCAACTTCCCCTCACACTAAGCCCTTCCAGTTTCTGTTCTCATTGTTGATGAGACTTCTCCCTAAAGGGTGATAGTCTATACTCTGCTTGTTATGAAACTATACTTTATTCTGAAAGACACTTTACTTTTACTGACACTTTTAAAAACTTTTACTTAAGGACTCCACTCTTCTTGCAGCAATCCTCGAAGAATGCCGTTTACCTGTACTTCACCAATCACGTGACTCAACGTCACCTGATGTTTCACTTCTGGTACGCTCCTACAACAGTATAATTTCATTCGTCACGTGATCTGTTGCACATGACCACTTTGTGGCATTTGCCGATTGGGCTGTCGGTCGAGACTTCAGACTTATTCCCGGCGGCCATCTCTTTGGGAATAACCCCTTTCTGTTTTTGGACATGTTGACTTTCTTATCTCTTAGTCATTTCCCCTTACGAGACTACCCGATCATGATCGTATCGGAAGGCACATGCCATAGAGAGCTGTGCAGTTTGTCATTTCCTCTTCGTCATGATACGTGCCCATCACACAAGACTTTCCTCTTTCGACTATCTGGACATCATACGATTCCTTTCTTACTATACTCGGATTTGCACCACTTGGTCCGTGCACGATCTTGTACACTATTTAAATAGTAGATGCATCGACTGGTAACCCCAGTCTTTGCTACTTGGAATCTATTCCCCAGGATAGTTTCTTCTAGGTGGGACCCCCTTAGGATATTCTGAGGGGCTTACTGGGAAACCCCTTTTATTCATCTACACTCCTAGCCAGAGGATAAACTGGCACTCTCTCTCTGTTTTCTTGCCTGATACCCCAACAAAGGGAAGACTTCACCTTTGAGGTGTAGAGTTCAACCTTTGACTTTTGTCTCGTTTCACTGCTCCTAGTTGCTGCAGGCCTACAAGCATGAAAGGATCTCGAGTGAAGTCTTTGTTCTGCACCTGCATAACACCTCCACTTCTACAACAGTGACTGTCTTAGATAGCATGGCACCAGAAGAGAAAAATAGTGTGCTTGATTCTGTTTTTCATAAATTTTTGATTTGTTCTTCTTCTCTTCCTTCCTCAAATCCCTCACAGACAATACATTTCCTCAACACTCTCAATCACAGGGGGCAACTCCTGGTGGACACTAACCTCCATTTCAGAACAAAGGTTAATTGGTGATCAACATCATTTAAGGCCTTACTCAATTCAGGGGCAACCAACACATTCATTGACAAAAAGTTTTGTGAAGAAAAGGGGATTATTTGAATGCCCCTGAGGAACTTGGTATCAGTTTGTAACACTGATGGTACTAATTCAAATATAGGAAAGATCATGGAAGTTGTGAATCTCTTCTTAGAGATCAATGGACACTCAGAGTTTGTAGAAGCATATGTGACTAATTTGGGGTCACATCTGATGTTCATAGGTTATGATTGGCTGAATTGCCATAACCCTGAGATCAATTGGATCACAGGAGTGATCAAGTTTATGAGATGCACAAGATATTGCCAAATGCTAGCCAGGGTGTGATTGCCCCTGACCTTTTTCACATGAAGCATCAAAACAAGATTGGGAGAAAAGGTACCACCAGAATATCATGACTTACTGGACATTTTTTCAGAATGAGAATCAGAACAGATGCCAACAAGAAAGCCTTGGGTGTTATGCAGGTGCAGAACAAAGACTTCACTCAAGAATCCTTTTGTACTCATAGGCCTGTGGTGACTAGGAGTAGAGTATTGACTATCACCCTTTAGGGAGAAGTCCCATCAATAGAGAGAACAGAAACTGGAAGGACTTAGCACAATAGTAAGTCAAGCAACCTTCATCAGAAGTGAAGACTTTGCAGGCAGAAATGCATAGAATTAGCTGGGGAGCTATCTATGACAGGAGAGCCCTTTATATACTACTGGGGTTACCATAAAGGTATAGTCTGAGAAAGGGAATCAACAAGATGTGTCATGTCACATGTATCATAAAAGAGAATCAACAAAGGATGTGTAAAAGGAAATGTATGTGTAAAAGGAAATGCAGAGTCCCATGTCCAAGAAAGGAATTGGAGTCCTGTGTCCAAAAGGAGAGACAGATTTCTGTGTGATATAAAAGGAAAGGAATAAATGGGACTTCCTGAGTGAAATGAGTCAGAAGTTTGGGGGCATCCATAAATGTGGGAAATGGCAGGTTCCCGTGTGAAGTCAGAAGTCATAGAGTAGCAGGTCATATTGACCACCATCTAGGATCTCCCACATGAGATCTCTATCAGCTGTGGATGAAAGATCAAACCAAGAATGATCATAGTGATGAGTAGGAAAGAAAAATGTATCCATATCCCAGTTGAACTCTTCATCTCCAATGATCTGTCTCCAGATAATGTTGGTGTCTTGTTCCCAGGTGTCTTCTTCTTTGAAACCATAACATTAGCTGCCATCCTGGAAGATTGATTCATCAAATCATCAACATCATTATTAGAGGATGGTGTCATCTGACTCAGCATTGTCATGAGAAGGTCATTGAAATGAGATGGAATGTCGAAGGTTGAACCTCAAACCTCAAAGGTGAAGTCTTCCCTTCCATGGGGTATCATCGTAAGTCGCAGTAAAGGTAGAAGTGCCGGTTTATCCTCTGGCTAGGAGTGTAGATGAATAAGAGGGTTTACCCAGTAGCTCCTCAGAAGATCCTAAGGAGGTCTAGCCTAGAAGAAAAATACCTGGGCGATATAATTCCAAATAGCTAAGACTGGGGTTTCCAGTCGAAGCCTCTACTACTTAAATACTGTACATGATCGTGCACAGACCAAGCTGTGCGAATCCAAGTATAGTAAAGGAGAAAATGTATGATGTCTGAATATCTGTAAAGGGAAAGTCCTGTGTGATGGGCACGTATCGTGACAAAGATGAAATGAGTAAACTGCACAGCTCTCTATGGCATGTGCCTTCTGATACGATCACAATTGGGTAACATCGTAAGACTGATGTCAAGAAAGATAAGAATGTCAATATGTCCAAGAATAGAAAAGGGGTATTCCCAAAGAGACGGCCACTGGGAAGAAGTCTGAAGTATCACCGATGGCCAATCAGCAAATGCCACGAAGAGGTCACATGCGACAGATCACGTGACAGAAGGAAATTATACTGTCGCAAGAGCATACCAATAGTGAAACATCACATGACATCGAGTCACATGATCTGCGAAGTACAGGTAAATGGCTTTCTTCAATTGGATCGCCACAAGAAAAGAGGTCTATAGTAAAAGTTGAAAAAGTGTCAGTACAAAGGTAGCATCTTTCAGGAATAAAATATAGGGTTCGTAACAGTCATCACCAGTTAGGGTTGTGGGCATTTTGATATGCAGTAGCACTTAAACAACCAAAAGAAGAGAAGAGAATGAGCGTGCCAGGTTCTAGGGGCTTTCTGGCAATGAAGGCAGCGAGAAGCGAGTTCTGGGAGTCGTGAAGAGGTGGAATGTTGGAGGGATAGAGTAGTTCAAGTGAGGTGTAGAGTATATCCTTAAATCCTACCCTTGGAAGTAGAATCAAGTAGATAAGACTGGGGTTACCAGTTGCAAAGGGAACTACTTAAATACATCTGAGTATCATGCACAGACCAAGCAGTGCGTATCGTATCATCCAATGGGAAAAAGAGTAAGGGAATCATACAATGCGAGGATCGTGTATCTTGAGTCATATTGTCTGTGTCAATGGGAAAAGAAGATAAGGAGGTTGCCAGGCCAATGGCGGAAGAAGAGCAGAAGATAAGGTATTGGCCAATCAGCAAATGCCGGAGTGGTCACATGTGTCAGATCACGTGACAGAATGAAGTTTATACTGACATAGGAGCATACCAAAAGGGGAACATCACATGATCGTGTGAATGAGTCACGTGACATGAATTACATGTTAGTGCTTGCCTTCGAGGGCTGAGCATAGCGAAGTGGTTCGTTAAGTAAAAAAGTTTGATGAAGAATGATGGAATCATAACATTACTCCTTCTAAGGTCCAAGTCGTCCCAACATGGAGAGAACTTTTTTCAAGCTTCATAGTCAAGGCGAGTGAGCGCTGAACGAGAGTGGAATTCGATTGAATAATCGGAAAAGAGAGAGTTGAATTCGGAGGGGGAAAGACCATGTAATTTGCGAGGGGCGGAGGGGTGGGCTTGGTGGAATGTTTTGACCACCTCTGGTGCATTTTTGAGGTAGTCCACTGGCTCCCATGTGTGGTCGGATTCTTCCCATCCTTTCCAGTGGACAAGGTATTCTAATTTCCGGTTTTTCATACGATAAGTAATGATGTAATCCACTTCGTGTTCTTCGTATTCTTCATCGTTGACTATTATAGCATCTGGTTTCCTAGTGGGTTGCCCCACTAGGGTTTCTCTATAAGGTTTTACTCAGGAGACGTTAACTGTGGGATGAATTGTGAACGTTTTGGGGAGACGCAAGGTTACTGCATTCGGAAGTACTCGTGTAATTTCATATGGGCCAATCCATTTTTGTGTGAGTTTTTTGGTGATATATGGGAGCTTGAGATGCTCCGTGGAAAGCCATACTTGCTGCCCTACTTCATATGTAGGGGCTTCCAAGCGTTTGCGTTCCGCATTTTTGATCATCCTTTGTCGAGCGTCATCAAGTGCTTTCTTTACTTCATTGTGGGAATTGGCACAATCATCTGTGAAAGAATTTCCTTTTCCACTTTCAAACCCTAACCTTGGTTGATAGGACTTTGTGATGGCGAATGGGGTCATATTGGTGGCAGACCTGAGAGAATTATTGTGTTGGAATTGTGCGAGTTTGAGCCACTCGCACCAATCTTCTTGTTTCTTTGCAATGTAGGTTCAAAGATATTGTTCCATTTCTCTATTAATACGTTCAGTTTGGGCCTTTTGGTGCACAGCTAAAGCTTCTTTTCATGCTTCGTCCAGTTGAGAGCGGCTGTGTTTGGCAGA